>CAUDNR010004556.1:42357-104125 GCA_958430865.1 Entrophospora sp. SA101 | reverse complement strand
TGCTTGTCTGCTAAATAATTCTGCCATGCCACAGTGTTTTCTAGCAGTTCTATTTTTCTCAAAGCTTTTTCTAAGTTGTCATTTTTTTCCTTGCTTTGCCTTACTCTCCATTGTCTAGCTACCAACCGCTTCAAACCGACCAGTTATTGGTGGATTATCTACATGAATAACATTTTGGCATGATTCAACAAGTTGAGTAAGTTTATCATCCACACAAGTTGTATCTTGATAATCTTTTTCACACTCAACATCATCTTCAAAATCAGGAAATTTCGTTCTAACGATAGTAGTATAATCAAAAACTTTTTTATCAAAAACAACTTCTTGCAATGTTTCAAAAGCTTCGATTTCTACATCAGTAAATTTTCCACTGGCAACAAATAAAATCTGATTAATTCCGCACTTAATAGCTTCAGCAGCCATAACTAATTTATTTGCTACTTCCTTTGGTGGCATCCTACTGTCTCCAATTCCTACAGTGTCGATTATTCTGTATATTTTTCCATTGACCGCATAATTACGAGAATTAGTATCTTTGGTTGAACTAACTGAACGATGGCTTGTATCATAATCTTCAGAACCACTGAGTACGTTTGCTAGAGTTGATTTTCCACTTCCCGTACTTCCAACTAATAATATTGTTATGATTTCGATGTCTTTATTATTTTTATTTTTATTTTTATTATCGCCATCATCGTTATTCATATTTAATGATGCAAGTTTGTCCAACATTTTCATTATTTATTAAATATCAAAAAAGTCAATTTATTTATATATATATCGCTTAAAATTTTAAAATTAAAATCAATAAATATGCTTGCATGCAATCATATTGTTTAAAGTTTAATTACTAAAAAGCTTATCTAAGACACCATATATACTCATCAAAAACAACTAGCTTCATCATGAGGCTTAAATTCTAATTCCATTTATAGAGTAGAAGAAGAATAAACAATCCTAATAACCATTCAATTCTTTTATGATATATGGAAACAATCACTTGTTATTATTCCAAGTAAAAATGGTTTAAAGGTTCGAAAGCATTAACATTAAACAATCAAAGCCGTTCGAAAATACTGGTTCGTGCGAGTATTTTTTGATCCATTAAAAAATTACGAGAAAGCTACTTATCTTTATACAGTATTTTATCAATTATTATATCAAAATACTCTTGATGTTCTTTAAGTTAGAACAATAATATTTCTATGCTTTTTTTCCAGATTCAAAAGGGTTCGGAAGACCACCAGAAGTCATATCAGAACTTATAAAAAACTATAAACAACATTTGTCTTTTTTAAAATTATCAAATATTCTTTCTATATCTCCTATTTTTTGTTGCTTGTTTCCAAGTATCTCATTAAAGGTGGAAAGAAAAAAGTACATTATCTTTTAAAAAGGTTAACTTCTAGGAAATCTTTTTTCGACCCTCGATTTCGATTATGATCATCGAAATGAAACAACTATTTTGCCATCATACATTAGTTTAACACAAAAAAAAAGATTTAACATTTGCCGTGTCACAATCTCCTTCCGCGCCTGGTCTTTTCGGTTTTTGGTGCGATCAATGTCTTCACCATATTTAGCAAAAAATTGTGTTGTACGGCAAATGTTTTGTTTTATAAAACAGGTTGCAATTGCAATTGCATTGAAATTGAGTTGCGTTGAATTGAATTGCAAAGCAATGCTGAGTGGTAAATTTTTTTTTTTTGAAAAAAAAATTTGATCTACATAATTTTTATTGCATACAAATACAAATGGAAAAAAAATTTGATCTACGTAATTTTTATTGCGAAAAAAAAAATACAAAGAATAATAAAAATTATTAGTGCCACATCTCTCATTACCGTCGTCGTTTACCACTGTTTCATTCTCATTATTATCATCATCATTTTCAATGTTGTATGAATTTTCTACTCTATCCGTATAACCTTTATTGTTGCTGGCAACTTCGTTCATTGTATATGTCAGTTTCGTTGCCCTTGATATTGATTCTTCCTGTGGGTCATGGTCTGCATTTCTTCTTTTTTTACCCGACTCCCTGATGTAATTTGTGGTCTTTCTCTTGCTGTTGGAACTCATGAATTGTTTCTCAAAATCCAGATGTTTGGATTTTAATGCTTTGCGTGGGGACTTCTTATCATCGTTGTTGTTGGTCTTTTCAACCCTCTTTATCAATTATTCAAATAATTATATAGGCGGGCTTGGTAGAAGTAAGTGTTAAAGTCAAGATCTATTTGCAAATCAAGTTTCCAAAATTAACGTTTTATTATAGGCGGGTTTGATCAAAGTAAGTCTTAAAGTCGAGATTTACGAAGCTGTTTGTAAAATATATTAATTAAAGTTTTATTATTATCAATTATTCAATAACTATATAGGTGGGTTTGATCGGTCAAGATCTATATAATTAGATTGTTAATAGTTAATAATGGAATTTTATTACATGCAAAAAAAAGTTTTTTTGAGTTGTAAATTTTGTTTTATTAAATAAATTTGTTGGATTTTTTCATATATCGTTCATGCTTCCTCTTGATCGTATATCTTAAATTGATCGCGTTTATAATCATTTTGATATTCGTTATATTAAGGTTATTTTGATTATATCGAGATATATGATCAAGAGAAGAGTTAGGAAGAGAGTTATTCTTCAACCAAGTCGAAAATCAACTCTTTAAATACATTTTAGAGTAGTACAATTTAATTTATTAGACTATTTCAAATGGTTGCTTCCAACTTCTTAAATTCGAACCATTTGTTATTGAAACAATTGTTCATGAAGTGATTGTTGACAAAATGAATCAAACCCACATTAAATGTTTTATTTTTAAATTCACGATTTTAATTGGTCAATCAATCAACAATTGCGTGGGTTAAAAATTTTGTTACCAGAACGGTCTCTCCTATAATAACGTTGTATATATAATAATAACGAACAATTATTTCATGTAGCCGAATGTAGAAGTTGAGTTCCGTGCACTGAAATAGCCCGAGAGGAATTTCTCTACGAAAAAATAACAAAAAAAAGTTTGGACGGCTGTCCTATTTATATGTTTAATTTAATAAAATAGACTATTGTCTTGGCCCGAGTGATGTAATTTTTTTGCTTTTTGCGACGAAGAAGACGCAAAACCCAACTTAATTGAATTTTTATTCTCGCGTGGCACGGTATGTGTGTTTTGTAACACGATTTAAGTGAAAAAACATTAATTTGTTTTTTATACATATTAATATTATTATTATTATATAAACCAGCCCTTCCCTCTCACACAAGCTATATACAAAGGTCGTAATATAAGAATCACTACAATTTCATGACTTATGTATGTAGATTTGGTTTTTAATTAAATACATTATAAAATAAATATGTGTCAAATCTTAGTTTTTTAAAAAATTTCAATAGAGTTGAAAGGATTGAAATCTCGCCGAAAAATTTTAACAGTATCTTTTAAGCCATTATAATGAATACTCTGTCTATTATGACACTCTAAACTTAGTCTTTTTCTTCAAAAGGATTGCAATAACCGTTTTTTACAGGGATAACGTCATTTAATACTTACATATATCAAAACATTGTTAGCACGTGGACGGTGTCTGTTGATCTGGCAACCGGATGTTCTTTGCATCTTTTTGTAACTGATAGTTTATAATTGGTCAAATTTATTGACAATATGAAGTTTTTTACATAATCTTTAGATAATAATGATAACAATGACAACGATTATGGTGAAGGTGAAGGTTTTGAACGTTCACAATAATAATAATGAAACTTGTAAAAGAAATTTAATTCAGACTGTTTAACTAAATTTGATTCTAATTCTATTGTAGAATATAAAAGAAAAAAGTTTTGCATAAAAAGATAATTAAAAATACATAAGAAAAAATTCGTAAAAGTACAGATAGTTAAAGAAAATATCTTTGGAGAGTAAATTTAATTAATAAAACATGTATTCATTAAAAAAAAAAGAAATTTATAAACAATATATTTTGCCGGAAAAAAGAAAGTTAAAAATACCTTATTTTTATCATAACGAAGAAACAAACAATTAATAAATTAATAACCAATACTGTTATTGCAATCACCATTGTTGTTGCAGCAGCTGTTGCTGTTGCTGTTGTTATGAGGTTAACCACAATAAAAATTACCTGATCGCTAGTCAATTTATCATTTTGCGCATTCACATTCACATTACCACTGAAATTGTTGTTGGTAATATTAATAGGATTTAAGTTTTGATGAATAGTGTTTGTTGTGATTGAAGTAATGCTAGGTTGTTCATTATATAGCATAATTACATGGTGACTCATTTTTTATTATTATTATTTTTTTTAATAAATATTGTTTTTAATAAATATTTTATTTTATTTTTGACTTTTTATTAACTGAATTTATTCAAACTCAAATTTGCTTTTTATCATCAACAGAAATACTCCCTTTTTATAAAAAAGAATTTGGGTATATATAAAACCATTACCAAATTTAGAACTACAGAATTATACAACAATTTAATTATAACTCATTGTATGTTTGTTAGCTTAGGTTCTCATTGTTTGTGCATGTAAAAATTTAATTATTAAAAAATAAATACTTATTATCTTCATTTTCATTAATAAATTAATGAATTAATAAATAAATACCTTTTAATAATAAAATAATAACTAATTTGATAGTTTCATAACAATTCTTTCTGACCATACTAAAAGTAATTAATGATTAATTACAGGAATATATCAACTAAAACTTTATGATGTTGAATTTTCTATCTATTTTCTAAAAATAATTAATTAATAATAAATAAAATATGGTCGCGGGTCATACACCACTAAATATAGTCACATAACAATTCCTTCTGATTTAACCATTAATCTTTGGAAAAAGAAAATTGTGCATTCTCTCCTATATAGATGAATTGAGATAAATAATGCCTTTAATATTAACAAGCTTTTTAAACTGAGATGTAACAGTGAGTTTCGTGGAATACAAATTAGCATTATAGCATGATGATATTCTTTGGCATCACATGACTCAATCATATGTTTGTTCGGAGTATTAAAATTAGCCAATTATATTGTTGTTATTATTTTTAATCGTTGCGTCGAGCAAAATATTTATTTATTTATTTATTGTCAAAGCTTACAACCGAGAACTCAATGCGAGCTTTTGCTACGCGAGAATAAAAATCCATTTATTTTAAGTTGGGTTTGAATTGCGTCTCCTTCGTCGCAAAGAGCAAAAAAATAACATCACTCAGGCCAAGACAATAGTCTATTTTATTAAATTCAAAACGCATAAATAGGACAGCCATCCCCACATTTTTTTCGTTTTTTTTCGTAGAGAAATTCCGCTCGAGCCATTTCAGCACAAGGAACTCAAACTTCTACGACGTCCCTGTCCATCTTCAAGCAATCAAGATAAAATTCAAGTTTACAGATGGTGAGCACATTCAAACCATGAAATCATTTATCGTTATACAACGTTATACAAAATGGTCAGTCAAAAAATAAAATTACCGCTGCGCCGAGTGTTTCATAGCATCATAATAATAAAAACACATGATTCAAACATTTACATATAATAAATAATAACAGGCAGGAGAGACCGTTCAGGTACACGCAATTGTTGATCGACCAATCAAAATCGATTGTTAAAAATAAAAAAATCCTTAAAAAAATCAATTAAGCCTTAATTTAAAAAAAAAATCCTTTGCAAAGTTATTTATGTATTTCGATTGTTAAAAAATCAACTAAGCTTTTTTTCTCTTAATTAAAAAAAAAGATCCTTTGCAAAGAAGAACATCAAAAGTTATTTACAAATTTCGATTATTAAAAAAAACCAACCAAACTTTCTTTTTCTTAATTAAAAATCTTATGTTCTCGTGTTTATTTATTCGCCCCAGATTAAAGGTCAATTGGATCGATAAAAAAATTTTTTTCAAGCTTCATGCAAACAAACTGATTGTTTAAAAAGTCAACAATACTTTTTTTTTTTCTTGATTAAAAAAAGAAAAGAAAGATCATCTGCAAAGATTAATTATTCAAAAAAAAAAATTTCTCCGGAAAGGAAATAAAAAATGAATTCAGATCATCCACTATTCCTCAAATGGTCGAAATCAAATATTTTTTTTTAATTAAGCACAATCAAAAAAATTTGTACATATTGTTTTATTTATCGATCATTGAATTGACCGATAATAACAAATAATAGTAATGACAACAAAATAAAACGTAATAGTAAAAAGATGCTTTGAATTAGGTCTCGTGACCAGAAAATATGTTAACATTAGTACCACTCTCACGTTGTGCGACAAGTCATTGACGATCTGAGGTAAAGGCTCCAAGACAAGGCCATCAGTTTTGGTCATTTTGAACGGTTTGAAACGTCGGAGAAAGACGGAAACCTATCGGTAGACAACGGTAGTCATTACGCAAAAAAAATATCTAAAGCGAAACACGATTTCCTTCCATTCCAGTCAAGTATCTGCTTCGCTCAACCCTGACATTTTTAACAAAAATTTTCGGTTTCACGAAACATGATAAATAGATATATAGCAAAACGGGATTCGCATGACACAGCGATGATAAAAATAACCATTCGTCATTTTTAGAAAACGAAAATATTTCTGTTCAAATTTCAATTTGGAAATCATTTCAAGCCACAAAGTTTCGCCCTTTGATTTTGATCTCATCCTTCCCCAAAAATTCGGTTTACTAAAGTTGAGAAACAAAATGTTTAGAAGAATCGGATTCGTTACGTATCTGCACTTAATATCAATTGAGTCTCAATCTCAATCTCAGTCTCAATGTTAAACGAATATAACATTCACAACAGAACATTTCCCGTGGAACAAACATTTTCCAAAATCGGGCGAAATTGCAGATTGGGAAAAAACAGAAAAAAAAAAGAAAAACGTTACGCGAGATGTCGAAATCCACACAAGAATTACAATAATTTGGTAAGGAACCATGACACAATAAAATTTCATTCTTTTATATATATTAATTAATTAATTATCAAAAGAGTAATTACATCAACTGAATCAAGCTTCCATTATCTTAATTCTAATATGTATTTTCTTATTATTTCTTGATTTAAAAGCAGTATATTAATATGAAAATAGAATTTAATTTTTAAAATAAAATGTTTGTTCAATATGAATAAATTATATAAATGGTCTTTTAGTGCCATGTGGTAAGCTAGTCGGTCTTATGGCTTCAACGTCTTTTTTGTCTTTGTCTTTTTGTGGTATATGCGGTTGGATTGGTATTAAATCTGTCAGATCCATAGATGATGGGTTGAACCTATTGGAAATATGGTCTGACCGAAGTTTCTTGATTATTTCAGTAGTTTCTTCTAGTTTAATCTGTGATAAAGAATTGATACATATTAAATTGTATTATGCAATACATCAGTATAATATTTTTATTTCAATCAGCACAAGCATTTATGAAATAATTTACTTACTTTGAATGTCCACAACAAATCTAAATAATCACATAATTTGTCACGATCATCAAATAATACTGGAACGGTGACTTTTTTTATACGTTCAAATAAGAAAACTTCGGCTGAAACCATCATCATTGACCATAGCTCCATACGATCCTCTTTATAGATAAATATATTATGTTAATTAATGTAAAATGTCAAAATAATAATAATAATAACTAGCCAACACTTACCAAGTGTATGTAAAAAAAATACTTTAATCGAACAGAAAAGAACAGGATTTCCATTTGTAAATTTATTTGCTAATTCATCTAACATATACAAACAACCAACGAATCCTTTTACATGATCCCATGTTGAGCGGGGTTTATCAATCAAACCATGCCCGCCACTCATTTCTAAATGCGCAAGCTCTAGATTATCAACTTTAAATACCCCATCACAGAGTTGTGAAACATCCGATTGTTTGTATCGTAACCTGCACGAGTCTATACAATCCAATGCTATTTCCCCACTGTAAAGGCAAAAAAACCAGTCAATGTAGAGAAAAATCAATCATACAGAGAAAACATAATACATATATTTATACAGGATTGACAACTTACGGTAAATATTTAACATGAGATTCTAAGCCTTCTAATAGCCACATTAATGTCGGGTGGATGATAAAACCACCATAACTGGCCTCAGAAGCATCTCCACCCGACATTACTGAATTGGGAGGAAATACAAGTTCGTTACTGCAATGAACAAGTAGAAAAATTCTCATTAGTTGTTCACCACTCTAGTTGTGTCTGAAAAAAAATTTTTTGTATGTTTAATATACAAATGCTCACAATTGATTGATCACCCGAGAAAAAAAAATGAGTTTATCAGATTTCATCGTTTTTAATACAATTGGGGGAGAATAAATTGTTGTCCGTATCTCGACTTTGGTTTGCTGCTTATAGATCACAAATGTAAATAAAATAACAAATTAATTAAACCACTTAAAAAAAACTTACTTCATTTAAAATTATTTTTGTTAAAAATTCCTGTGCTTCTTCATCAAGACATGATACAAAAGGTGTCCAAATTGATTGTATCATTTTGTAGTCATCTTCCGAAATCCATTTTGGGCATGCAATTCCTCCTCCGCATCTTATTGTATTAAATTTTTCTGGCCTAAAATTAAAAGTTTTTAAGTATTTACAAAAGAAAATATAAAAATATCTCTAATGTTTAAATTAGACTAACATTAGTGAATGCTCTGCTTCAGAACTGGCTTTATGGAGAGCTTCTTTCCCTGAAATGCCAGAAGGCCATATCCATTTATCCCAACTAGGAGTTACTTTGACATGGATTTCTGCTTCAGTTTCATCTGTTTCCAATACAGAAGCATTCAGAATTTCTTGGTCGTCAAAATAAGATCCAGTTAACCCGCAATATGTCTTGAAAACATAAATTCAACAAAAATTTATTAGATAATTAATTTTCATTATAAAATTTTTTTTTTAATCTTGTCTATTATATTTGGAGGGAATAAAGAGCATATATAGTGGTGGTGAAGGAAAGAGTTGTAGTAACAGTGAGGAGGATGATTGTGGTAATAAGTAGGATGATGTGATTTCGAAACTTTCCCCCACTACTTAATTGATATTATTCACCTTATTCAGAATTGGAATTCTTGAAGGTTTAGGTTCAAAAGCACCGCTTCTAATTACATCAAGAAATTAAATATTGAGTTAGAGTGACGGTAAGTGGCGAGCGATAACCACCACCATCCTTAAAACACTTACACTTTCGTTGTTTCTCCAGATGCATATTCTTTGGTTCTTTTAATTTTGCGTGACATTATTTTTTTTTAAAAAAAAAAGGAAAAAAAGAAGTTTGTTATTTGATCTAGAGCTTCTATTCGTAATATATATACAAAGTTTTATTCGAATTAAAAAAGTTTATTCGAATTAAAAAGTTTATTCGAATTAAAAAATTTATTCGAATTAAAAAATTTATTCGAATTAAAAAATTTATTCGAATTAAAAAATTTATTCGAATTAAAAAGTTTATTCGAATTAAAAAATTTATTCGAATTAAAAAGTTTATTCGAATTAAAAAAGTTTATTTGATTAAAAAATTCAGTTTGTTTTATTCTAATTAAAAAGTTTATTCGAATTAAAAAATTTATTCGAATTAAAAAGTTTATTTGATTAAAAAATTCTAATTCAGTTCGTTTTATTCTAATTAAAAATTTAATTCGCCTTACTATTACTCGAATTATTTGTTCTATTCAAATTATTTGTTTTATTTGAATTATTTGTTTTTTTATTTGAATTATTCGTTTTATTCATTTTATTTGTTTTATTTGTTTTATTTTTATTCATTATTGGAATCATGGATTGTTCAATTACTTAAGGGTAGGGGGAATCACGTGGTATATTTAATAATAAACAATGGCTCAAAAAAAAAATAATGTCGATCATCATAAATAACAATAATAATAATAATAATAACGCATGCAATAAATAATGGAAAAATCAGAATGGCATTCTTTGATTGGCTTGTGGCACGTCAGTGCCACAAGCCAATTATTTAATTCATTCATCAATTTTTTAGTTAATTTTATTAACGTGATTATTGACATGTGATGCATGCAATAACTGGTTTATTGTATGTTGGAGTAAACACTTATTCAGAGCTTAAAATGCACATTCTTTTTTATCATTATTAAATAATCTTTCAAATCCTAAATTTTATTGTTCCATTCATAAAAATGCCAAAAGCAACACAAGTAAGTAAATAAATATTTAAAGCTCCGAACGGTTCAGTTCGGTTCGGTTTTTCGGTTTAAATTTGAACCAAAAATTTCAGGTATCCTAAATTCGTTAACTATGCAAAAATAAACATAACATAATAACTTATAATGACTTGTGGCTGAATGTGTGTTGCGAAGTAAAAATGCTGGAAGGATCCTGTTTCTATATACATGAAGTTATAAAGGATTTTAGACATTTAAAAATCTGTTATAATAATAATAATAATAACAAATTTATTAGTCACGTTATAACGGATTTCAAAAATGTTAAAAGTCGTTATAACATGTATTTAATTAGGTTACACTTCGTTATAACGAGGTTCGACTATGGTAACGAAGATCCGTTTACAAATTATATTATTTATTTATTAAAACAAATTCATTGCCGCAACCAGCTTTTTAAACACATACAAATTCTTATTGTTTTAGGCTCTAAACTACATCGCCTTTGATTAATTAAGTCCGTACCCCCAGAGAAAACCCGTTCATATAATAATAATAATAATAATGGACTTCCCTGATTCTTTTTTTATAATTAATTTTTCTCTACATTCAGAACTCAACAAGACGATGCTTTGATAAAATAAATACACATGATAAACCAATTTTTTTTATTATCTACTTATTAAAAATCATCTCTATAAGCCGATTTTATTAAGGTTTTTTAAAACTGAAGATTTTTTTTGTAAAAACGTTGACTTCGGTTTAACAAGCTCTGCCTGTATAACAAACGTCTTCTATAACGGAAAATTCATTGCAGATAGAGTGAAATTTTCATAATATAAATATGAAAATCTAGCCAAACCGAACCGTTCGGAGCTTTAGTGCCAGCTTAGGCAGATAACAAAGAACTGTCGAGAAAACATTACCGGACGGGAGATAAAACTGCCCTACTATGTATTAATAGCTTAAACGCTATTACTGTCATATAAAAAGAAGAAAAAGCCAGTGGATATTAATTATTAAGAAGACATTTGGATACTGCCATACAACGAAATAAACATTATTCTAACTAAGTCTAGAAAATTGTGTAAGACACGGATTTTGATCTCACATTTTGACGACGACTACTACAGGACCACAATCTTCAAGATAGTCTTTACACCACTTGGAATTGAACATTGTGGTCACTAACCTAATTATAGGGCAGAAGTAAAGAAGTAATTAAGCCATCACGGAGTATCCAGGGGAGGCGCAGTTCCAAATATGGGACCATACATTATTTACATGTCCTAGTATAAGAAACTAGGATTGTGGATTGTACTCTTGGGAAAATTTCCTTATTAGTGAAAATTAATAAGGTTGTAGGTACACTGAAATGGTGGGAGCTGCTTTTATGGTAACATAATTGACGCGATAAAGTCCTGTCAGGTGGGCAGGCACTAAACGACCACCAGTGGACCTACCTAAAATCCAACTAAGAGTAAGTGACTCTTATGAATGTATAACATATTGCCCGCATGCGGCGTTAAGAGAACGCAGCCGGAGTTTCATACCTCCTCAATTGCGAAATGGAAAGTTATGCACACTCATTGAGTTGCGACACTATCAAATTGCCGGAAGTTCCTAAAGCCCAAGGTACCGCGGGAGGGGCGAAAGCCACTCTGCAGCAGCTGGTATAAATGCCAGTGGATGGTAATAATCCAAGGGATTTAAGGCGACATAGGAGCTGCGGGGAGCAGAGGCGTATTCATTTCGGGTGGTACGTCATCCTATTAGCTTATGGACATATTATGTGAAGGTGTTTAGGCTTGAATCGAAATTGATGCCTTCAGGAGTGTGTTGGTATCATTAGTAGGTCAGAAACACTCTCTGGTTTTAAGAATGTATCAATCCTTGCTTCCGCTTTGCGTGGCTAAGATTAATGATAGAGTAGGATCCTATCATGCAGCGTCTTGACGAGAGGGACGGTCTAAATAATATGTCTCTGTTAAAAGACAGAATGGAAAATCGGCAGCCAAACCGCCTGGGTGAGACTCTTAGAGTGCCCGACGGTGCAGTTCACAGACTAAACGGTAGTGGGTGGGCAGCATCCTGTAACTCTTACTTTGAGTTTGAGCTCTGAAAGGATGTCCATGGTGACATGGATTTACTGACCGCTTAAGATATAGTCGACAGACGCCTGAAAGGGTAGTTAGTTAGTTCACTAACAAAAATTCACCTTTAGTAATCCACAAGGTTTCGGAGTTCCTAAAAAGAACACTTGCGAACTGTTTGGAATGAACAATGGATTCCAGGGCCGGATTCGTTGCTTAATCCCAATGTGGTATTGGGTTGCGTAGAATCTGGTACAGATGAAGTTGATTTAATATCACAACGAAAGCTAATCAAAGCAATGTAGGATTTTGGACCCAAACAGTTTTGTGTAATGTTTAGGGTGTGATCACCTTATCCTGGTACAACCTGGCCTAGCCCTGGGAGGTGTGGAGCTAGCCCCACGAAAGTGGTAATGGGAGATCCTCGCCGTTTTTATAGTGGGATTGCCGATCATGTATGGTAGTGGGATATACCGATCATGCCAGACTGATGCTAAGCTAGAAGTTGCTAAGTATTCTTCCTGCAGGGGAATATGACCCACTTTTAGTGAACCAATGTTATTGGCGTTTGAGGGCCGAAACTATCATGCGTTTGAAAGCGCAATACTATAAAAACGAGTTGCCTAGGGGTAAAAGACAAAACTGTTACGCTAACTTCCTCCTATGTTGTGGAGAAAACCAACGACTTGTTAGAGAGAATGATCTCCGACTCGCGTGATATTAATGTGCTATTTCTTAGAGATCAATGGTAATTCCTAAGGGAAAAACTCGCCTTGTAAACATCATGCGAAACACGCGGTTTCTTAACGAGGGTTCGCGACCCAAACGTGATGCTGAGAGCTTTAAAAGTTTGCCGTACGTGTGGACGGTAAGGTTGAAAAGCTTGGGAGCTAATGTAATTGTGAATGGAGAATTATCCGCTTCACCTATGTTAATCTACGGCCTTTTCAAGTGGAAACTTCTGCGTCAAAGGTTAAGTGCATACCAAGACCCTTTGCATTAAGGGGATTAGAGGAGTGAGGAGAAGTAAATCTGAAAGAACGTTTCGATGTGGATATTGGTATAATCCTACGGGCAACAGGTCCTGCAGGCCCCGGTATAAATGTGGGCCAAGTGTACCCTAGGTAAGGGAGCCTGGTTCCAATATTCATGTAAAAGGACATCGTAATGGAGGATTTATTATCCGATCCGATCGAGTCTCATATAGGCTTAGGGGTTGCTATATGGTAGCAGACCAGAAGGCTGGCGAGAGTTAAAACGTAAACCTGCTCTTGGAGTGGAAGCTTGAAAAGAAGAGTAGTGTAATTTATACTATGAACAGGGTAAGGGACATGGCAACCTTGGTGTATGATCTTTACACCGAGCTGCGGATGAAAGCTGGGAGTTCCGCCATAGTATAAACTATGCCGAAAGATTATTATGTGGTAAGAGATAAACCTAACGTGTAAAAAGGGAGGCCGAGATATTATCAAAGCCGAAAAACCGGGACCTTTACGTTAGGAGTACTTGTGAAGACTCTGAGATTATTCAATTTACCCATTTGGAACTGACGTCAGAAGAAGAAACTGCAAATCAAGTAATAAAACAGATTCAATAACTTTAGACGAGGACAAAAGTGAACATCTGGAAATAGACTTTTCTATCATCAATTATAACGAAGTCAGCTATAGTAATTACATTACTGGAGGGGGGAATAGAAAAATAAATCCAGAAGTCCAGACAGAAAACAATCAAGAAGAAGACACAGAAGATAATCAGGAAACCACTGAGGGAGAATACGAAGAAGGGGACACAGATTCAAATTCTACAATTTCAAATCAACCAGAAGACAACAACCCAAGTTAAGATTTATCAGAACACAGCAACAATAATATAGCAGATCAAGAGATTATTGAACCTTATAGTACAGGGTGGGACCAGGACTCAAATTCTGAAATATTAGTAGTAAAAGCTACATCAAATAGTGAATAAGCAAGTCCGGAAAAGAAAATAAAGAGAAGGAAACAATTTCAACAATTTTAAGTGAAACAACATCACCACCATCCTGTAAAACTTTACTCTCAGTGTTTTTTCCGTTTATATTAATAAATATACATTTCCGT
This sequence comes from Entrophospora sp. SA101, assembly GCA_958430865.1. Taxonomy (NCBI): domain Eukaryota; kingdom Fungi; phylum Glomeromycota; class Glomeromycetes; order Entrophosporales; family Entrophosporaceae; genus Entrophospora; species Entrophospora sp. SA101. Next base: position 89,755 of record CAUDNR010004556.1, on the reverse strand, counting down.
GTTTTTTTCCATAAATGTATTATATTCATGGAATCTATAGTTCTGTTTTTTCATTAAAAATGGAGTTTTACTAATAAATTAATTAATAAAATGAATAAAACTCGGATAAATGACTGAGAATTTACTGAATAAATCAATTAATAAAATGAATAAAACTTGGATAAATGACTGAGCATTTACTGAATAAATCAATTAATAAAATGGATAAATTCTTGAATAAATTAATAAATAAATTTTCAAGTGGTCTACTAAAGATGGCTCCTCAATTAATTGAGACTAGTTGCTGCACATGAAAATTGAATTGTGGTTGCAGTTGTGGCATATGAAAATGTAATTGCAGCTAATTGTGGTTTCCATCTTTAAACGTTACTAGCATGATAAAATGGCAAATTTTTGAAAGATTATGGATTAGTAATGTACATGCAGCAACACGAAAATTTGTATGTGGTACATCACCCTTGTGATTTGACAGCTTTGAGTTAACACCAGTCCATGTTCTGTTTGAAGAATAGTAGTTTATTTGAAAGTAATGTAAGTATTAAGACTAGACTAGAAATTTTTTTTAAAATTGAAAGCATAAATCTTACTGCAGGCTGGTTTGCATGTCCCCCTTCTAAAGCAATGAAAAGAATAATATTAGTGTGACCATATTTTGTCTATTATTAATTTATTTTTAGAAAATTCAGCATCAAAAATTCTAGTTGATATATCTTGTAATAACATTATACAATCAAATTAGTTGTTATTATTATATTATTATTATATGTGATAACAATTCTTTCTGATAATACACCACCAGATCTAAAAAAAGTGATTAGTAGTATAATTGTTATTACAAGAATATATCAACTAGAATTTTTGATGTTGAATTTTCTACCTATTTTCTAAGAATAATTAAATTAATAATAAATAAAATATGGCTGCGTGACAATTCTTTCTGATCGTACACCACCAGATCTAAAAAAAGTGATAATAATTAGTATATAATTGTTATTACAATAATATATCAACTAGAATTTTTGATATTGAATTTTCTACCTGTTTTCTAAAAATAATAAAATATGGCCGCGTAACAATTCTTTCTGAGCGTACACCACCAGATCTTACAAGAATATATCATAATTAATTATAAATAAAATATGGTCACATAACAATTCTTTCTGATTTCGTTCAACCATTAACCTTTGGAAAAAAAAATACTAAAATATTAATATAAAAATAGATACAAAAGTATATAATAATAAAAAATAATGTTACCATTAATTGGGTCCATAAAACTGTTTTTTTTATAATGGATCTCTCTAAAATTAATTAACCAACACTAGATGAGATCTACAAAGCTTGGAAAGCAAGATTTGTAAAATATACTTGATCGATGCTTTATCTAGTTGCATGTTAGGCGGGTTTGATTATTTGAAAATGCCATATAAGTATTTAAAAACAAAATAGTTCTTTACCTATTACCGTTTATTTTTGCATCTTGCTAAGTGCTTGATCGAATTGAGTGATCTTAGATTTAAAAGAAAGCCCAACTTCTATTGCACATAATATTCAAAACTTATTTATAGTTAATATTTAGTATATTGTTTTTAAATCACAATTCGTTGACGCATTTTAATAATATTATTAAATGTCTCTTTACATTTCTCTTCTCCTTTTTTGACAATTGGTATATTATTGTTGCTTGCTTATATTATCTAATTATTTTAATCGTTATTATTTATGTAAGAATAAAACGTAAAAAAAAAATTTTAAACTGTATAAATATAAATAAATATTCATGGCAATATAATTATTTGCATTTATACTTGCATTTGGACGCGTCAAAAAATTTTACTATGATGCTGATCAATTTTATTATTTTGCAACCTGCGGGAAATGTCACGCGACTAGATAATAATAATAATAATAACAATAATAATAATGTATTTCCGTGTGATTTTCGTATATTAGTATTTTAAAGTACTAGTACGGAAAAAGTGTTCAATTCCGTACAAATTCTGTACACATGATTTATTATTTGAATTCCGTATGTTTCATACTGTTTTATGACGTATGTATTCAGTGCCTTTTAGACAATTTTTTCTCATAGGGATATGTTGTTCTGCTTTTTCAAGCAAGGACTGGAAGTTATTCCCTCCCTATTCAAGTTAATAATGACCACAAAGATTATTTTATTTTTATTTACACAGTAATTTGATAAATTAGTTAATCCTAATCGATGAACGTAAATTTCTCATCTAACTTCTGAATTACCTCTCTATTTCTCAGTATCGTATTAAACGGAACCAGTAGTGGCCCGATCGTTTGACTTTGAACCATTTTCTGGTAACTTAGATTTGATTGGCTGATAAAGCGTATGAAATTCGCTATTTTTTTAGAAATTAGATTTTGCGCCATGCACACAAATGCATCCGTCTTACGCGTCACAAAATTTTAGCCTATTGATATTTGGTTGGTCATATTAATCATGAATGGAAGCGAAAGCAAATTTATACCAATGTTTTTAGAGAACCATTCCTGAAGATAGTGATGTTAATGAGAATAAGGAGCTAGATGTCAAAACTAACATAAAATTGGACTCTAATATGTGCTTCCCAACTTGGAAAGTTATCATTATAATAAACAATGGGCACAACAACAAGGATTTAAGGGAAATTTGAAAATCACATATGAAAACAAACTCTTGTTTATAGTTTGTAGTTGTAAAGTTACCAATAAAAAAAAAGAAGTGGAATTAAACCATCTAAATCACAAAGAACAAATTGTAATTTGCATCTAAATCTTTCGCGTCCTATCAAAATCATCCAAATGGTCTCATATGTATACTACGTTTTATAATGAGCATTTTGGACACCTACTTGATCCTTCTGTAAGAAGATTTGAGTCAAAAAAATGCATTTACAAAACCTATTCTAAACGATATTGGATGGATGTGGCTTACAAAATCTATTTTGTAACTTTCATTCCATCAAAGAAAATTTTTTCTATTAAATTATCAAATATGTATGAAACCAAGTGTAGATTATTGTTTAAACTTCAGTCATCAATGCCCATAAAGATTTATTAGAAGCAAAGTCTTTAATTTCTTACTAATGAAGAGATCAAATTTTTATTTCTATTATTAAAAAATTTAATCCAATTAATTTGAATATTCATGAAGGTTTATTTGAGACAAAGAATTTTTTATATAACTATTTGTTTATACTATATACTATTTTAAGAAAGGCTTTACAGATGGATGTAAAATATAGAATTTTTATCAATCGGGAGATTGACATCTTACATTTATTTAATAATGCTTCATTTATATTAATTATTCGAATGTAATGTTTTATTAAATTATATAATATATAGTGATGGATATATGAAAACTATTACGGTTTACATAACTGACCCATTTCTCTATAATCCATCAAATAGAATTTTAAACATAAATGCGTCAAATAAAAGCGGTTCGTCGTGATCGACGTTACACATTCCATAAAAGTTTCAAAATTTATAAATTACAAATTACAAGAAAAAATTTTTTTCTTTTTTCCTTTATAAATTAAATGATTATTGATTGATCGATAGTATGTATTCAAATATCACTCAAAGGATATCGCACACATTGAGAAATAAAAATGTTGTTATGGTAAGTTAGAAAAAAAAATTTTTTTACATAAAGTAATTTCTTGAATGTTTCAATTATTTATTAAAAAAAATTTTTTTTTAAAAAAATTGATTATCAAAAATTTGATATTTTGGTAGCAACAACTTTCTTCTCGTTCTTTGTTCACGCATAATAAAAAATTAAACATCATATTTATAAATCAAATTCCAATAATTCCAATACCATCATCATCATCATCATCGTCGGCATCATCGTCAGCATCATCATCAGCATCATTATTTAATCAACATAGATTCATTAACACAAAAGCGGCTACCAACACAAACGCCAATTCATCAACATCAGCCATTGAATATAAACTTTCGCATCCTCGAAAACGTATACCGCCACTACCGAAAATAGATACATCATTAGCCGAAGAAGCTGTTACTAATATTCTTTACAATACACCAAATCCACCATCACCTTCAAAACGACACGTCTTGAATTGCTTGGTACAAGACGAACCTGGTGTTTTAAGTAGAGTCAGTGGTATTTTGGCTGGGAGAGGTTTTAATATTGATTCGTTGGTTGTGGCTAATACTGAAGTACCTGATCTAAGTAGAATGACAATTGTTTTGAGTGGTCAAGATGTTGTCGTGGAACAAGCTAGAAGACAACTACAAGATTTGGTAATTTTAAATTTTGTTACAAAAATCCTTTTCCAAATTTGTGTTGATCTTTCTTTTTTTTTTTTAAAAAAAAAAAATAGGTGCCGGTATGGGCTGTTCTTGATTATACTGAAACAACTATTGTGGAACGTGAAATGTTATTGGTTAAAGTGTCTATTTTAGGACCTGAACATTTTTATGAACAATTGGCTTCACTTAAGCACATAGAGTATGATGATGAGTTTATGCCTGAAGCTGATTTAGAGATAGAGGTGCAAAAGAATTTCTTGATTATTGTTTAAATTTTTTAAATAAATGAACTAGCATTCTCACATTTTTAAATATGTAGCATCCAGATGTTACATCTGTTTTAAATGCAACTTCCATTGATGAAAAACAACGTTCACCATCATCTGAATTACAACATAAACACGAGCATTTACGTTCGTTAACTGATTTAAGTAAATTATTTGGAGCGAAAATTGTTGATGTGTCAAATGACAGCGTTATAATAGAGTTGACCGCCAAACCTATTAGATTAGACGCATTCATCAAATTAATAAAGCCTTTTGGTATTTTAGAAGCAGCAAGAAGTGGTAAGTTGTTGTTAACATGTAATCTTAATAATAATAACAATAATAATAATAATAATAACATTTTTTTAAAAAAATAAAGGAATGATGGCATTACCACGTACTCCACTTTATGATAATGTCATTGAAACAATTACAGAAGAGGATAATGATACTGGTGTGGATGCAACAATGTTACCACCTGGATAATAGTTTAATAAATACATATACAAATATTATATTTGTAAATTTAATTTTCATATTACAATAAATATCATAACAAATTTAACTTTGAAAATTTAAAATGTCCAATAGATAAAATTTATAATTATAATCATCAATTAGAAATCAATCCACCTGGAAAATGTAAATTTCCAAAACTAATTCAATCAGAGATTGTTAATAATAAATATATTCAATTAATAATAATCCATAGAAATTTTTTTAGTAAAAGAACCTTTTTCACATAGGCTGGTCATTATAAAAAATCTTTTCTAATGCCCATGCTTTCCAACTTCTTGGTTACCATGTGATTGTTTCTTGAATGTTATTATTAAATCTTTTTATATCAATAGGGTTAAATTTACTTGAACCCTTTTATCCTACCTAAGGTTATATAAATATAGATATATGTACATAATATGCATGTTTTTGTTTATGTATCTATATATTAAATTGAATCGATTATTGTTTCCTAATTTACAACCCATTCTTTGTATCATCCTTTAATCATCTGCATAATATCAACAACTATTATTTTTTAAAAAAAAAAAAGTATAATTAAAAAAAATCTTAAATAACTCAGACTTAACTTGATCTGCACGGGATGCTGGGGACGGGTTCAAGCCACACCAGCTCGTCCTCCGTCCTTTTCAAAGTTTGGCCCATTAATACTAGAAAAGGATGGGTAATGATGGTACGGGTAACTAACATGGAACAGGTGTGACGTGGTGAAGGCGTAGAAAACCGTCCCCTGTCCCTTTCTATTATTCATGGGCAAATCTTGAAAAGGACGGGTTACTGTGCCATTACCACCCGTTCCACTGTCCTTTTCTATTATTCATGAAAAGGACGGGCCACTGTGCCATTACCACCCGCCCCACCGTTCCTTTTTATTATTTGCAGGCAAACCATGAAAAGGACAGGTGAAAGGTGTTTGTCATAATATAATTTTAGTAAACAGGCTGCAAAATTGGACTATTATAATTTTCCGTCTCTATTTATTCCTTATCTAAAGTCTTGATTTTTATTTTTATTATACAATTGAGGTAAAAATAAAATAATGAAAGATACAAATCATAATAGATAATAAATAAGCTAATTAAAATATATAATAATAATATAATAATGCAAAATGAAAAGGACAGGGGACGGGTTCAAGCCATACCTGCCCGTCCCCTGTCCTTTTCATTTTGCATTATTATATTTATTATACAATATTGCAAATATTAATGCCGTCCTTTTTAAGAAAACATCAGGTACAGGCAGTAACTGCGCAGCATACCCATCCCCTTTTCACCTGACCTTCTCATGACTCCCCTACCCATAACGGCGCTGGTCCGGGGTCGGGCTGGTGTGTCTTGAACCTGTCTCCCGTCCTTTTCATGTGTCCCGATCTCTTGCACACTTATTCTTCCTTTGATAACCATTATCATTTATAACAGTCAATTGTTCCTATTTACCTTTAACAGTTACTTAAACAATAATCATTAAAATAATTTTTAAAGAATAAATAATAAATACATGATACTTACAATAATAAGCCTATTAGCATCAAGATCAAAAGTATCTTCAACCGAAGATAAACTGTTCGTTATAAGTTGGTGGGTTTTTGTCAAAAAACATTTTTCCCATGAAATTATTAGTCTTGACAAATGGGACTTCCCTCTTGATAAATGTTAATGACTATACTTGTAGAATTGATTGGCAAGGTTTCCGCTATCTTAACTAAAACCACACTATTGGGTTTAATAATTAAAAAAATCAGAATCAAAACACGAGAGGATCCACCAACCAAAATAATTTCATCCACCTCCGATTTACGCATTTTAGCATTCTGAAGCATTTTTTTCATAGTGTCTATTGCTAAGCAGAACAGATCATCATTTAATTCCTCAATTTTTGAACATGTAACAATAGTATAGAAATCAATGTCTTTGAAAAATGAATCAATCTCAATGGTTGTCTGACTTGAAGTGCATGTTTAGCCGGACAATATTGACCAATTTTTTCATTGCAATCAGGACATTTACGTCATGAATTTTCTATCCCTGTTTACCACATTTATTACACCTTTTTTGCCTATTACTATTAAAAAAATATTATTTTCGCGTTCCGTGTTAATTAAACTTTTACTTTCAAAAAAAAACAAAATGGATCCAGTAATATTAGTTGAACATAAAAAAAGCAAAATATTACAAGTGAGATATGAGTAAGTATCACCATAGCTGTTATTTTGTTCAGTCCAAGCTCTTTTTAGTGAACTTTGACTCTAATCACAGAAAAAACAATGATGACAATCGAAAGAATCATTCAAAATATACAATCATCAATAAATCAAGAATATAATGTATCTATGATAAATATTGAAAACGCATTTAAAAAAGAGAAATAAAGATACTATTAATAAATAACTTAAGAAATTGTGTAAATGAATATGACAAAGTATAAGCAAAGTTTATTTACTAATTAATTCATTTTATATTTTGTTAAAACTATTTTGTTTTATTTTTAAAAAGCTGGTAGAAAATTTTCATAGTTTACAAAATACATTTAGTAATGATGATGTGACAAATTATTTTATTAATAGAGGAAGGGAAGAGAGCACACGCAATATTAACAATGATAACAATGAAGTTGTATATAATTTTAAAAAATTTTCCTACTCATTTTTTTTATTTATTTGCTTTTACCTATATAATTAATCTACTTTTAAATTCTTACCACAAACATTAAAGAATCAACAACTTGACAATGACTTATCTGACGATGTCAATGATTTTATTTGAACTTAACCTTACACCTTCAATTTGTTATTATGAAAGAGATTTAGGCCATCAAGAAAACCGACAACGAAAATTCTATCATAATGATAATATTGGTGATGAAAAATTCTAGAAGAAATTTTGATTAGCTAAATTCTGTGCAGATCTTTTCGTTTTTTTGAATAAGAAATAAAGAAAAACATGGCGGGAGCTTTATTAACTGGTCATATTACAGGATCAAGCAATATGAGAATGTCACTGTTTGTGATTTTAACATATAGTATATTAATTAGATAGATGATTTTAACATTATATACAAATTTTTCCTTTACCTATCATTCATAATATCTCATTTAATAAAAATAATTGATAATAAAAATAATCAATCAATATTAACTAAATTATTCACCTTACCCATTGAATATATACATGCATAAGACCAGAATATTCCTAATAAAACAATAAATACACAAATTTAATATGTATATATATACACACATATAAAATTATTTCAAGTAATTCTTACATTTAAATATTTGTAAGTTTAGATAAAGGCAAATTTAGAACATATAATTGATAGTCTGAAACTAGAAGTTTGTTCTATATTCCTATGTTTACTATTAATAAGAAATTTTGTAAAGTTGGTTAACAAAAATCACTCTTTTTAAACTAACATATTTGAGATCTAGAACTTACTGTGAAAGATCTTAGTTAATCTGAAACTAAAGGTTTTATTTTATCTATTCTTCCGATAGTATTATTAAAAAGAATTTTTGTACAAAGTTACAAGGCTTTTAACGAAATTCCCCTTTTTTAACTCATTTATTTTTTGAAATCTTGGACCCAGTGACCCAGCTTTTAGAATATTGTTGAGTAAGTGTGGCAAATAAACAGTATAAAGTGTTAACAGTTGGTTTTTGTGTTTTATTCAAAAAAATTTAAAAAATATATTTAAAAAAACAAATTCCTAGTGCAGAACTTTCTTTTGATTTTAGAAACAACATATTTTGAACAATTTGACTGAATATTGAGTGATTACAAAAGAGGAATAGTATTTATTCCGATTATTATAATTTGGATTTTTTAAAAATATTTTTTCGTTTACATATTATGAAAGCATCACGTAAACTCTATGATTCATATATGAATTGATCGACGAGGGGGGTTCGAATTTTTCCAGAATCGATTTCCATATTGGGTAAAATACCTGACTGATTACATAATATGTCAAAAAAAAATAATACGCAGAAATTTCTGCATTTTCCCATCAATCGTGAGATTTGAGTCTTTAACAATTTCTATGATGCAGAAATGGAGTGATGAATATTATGAAAAAAAAAAAAAAAAAAAAGGCAGAAAATATGAAAATGTCACCCGTATTTAGGTAAAATTGGAAGCATCAATAAAAGTTTCTTTAAATAAAAATCTTCTGCAATACATCATCACTACTTTCATCCTCGCATCTTACTTGATTTTTAGGAAGTATACCGGCTTCTCTCTATTCATCAACAAAACCACAATAATCACAATCAAACTTGTTATATGATCCCAAATTTAGAAAACTAATACATATTTCTTCATATTTCCCCCGATTTCCCTGATAGCATAAATAAACAAAACAGAAATATAAGTAAAAATGGAGAATCGCGCTATAGATCCATCAGAATTGCTTCCTTTGACGCTTCTGTCTAGTTATAGATATAAGGACCTCTTCTTGTTGCAATTTGCATCACAAGATTGCAAAAAAAAAGATATCAAAAAACTAAAGTTCAAAAGGACTCATTCTTATCCATTCGAATATAATTGCGCGTTTTGTTGACGACGATGATTTCTTTTTTACATCTTTAGAAAGTAAACACATTTTTTTTATTTCTTCTTTCTGAGTTATTTTCACTTTTATAGAAGATTGTTTGGCGGTATCATATGTCATTTTCAAAACGTTAAAAGAACAATTCTGCTCGGTAAGGAATATATATACATCAAAACTAGAAAAGCTCTAAAAATAATATGATTTAATAATACTTATTCATCATAGATCTTTTCCCTTATAGTGAATTCCTATTAAATGTATTATTAATAGTAATGTAGATTACTTAATACGTAAATATTATTTTCTTTCTAATTTCCGTGAATTTGAAATTCGAAAATTAGCCAATTAAAAAGAATTTCGCCCCTAATTTCAAATTCACATAAAAAAGCTGAAGTTCAATGATCTACATCTATGACCACAATACTAGTCTAGTAATTACTATTATTATTATTTATTATTCGGGATTTGATACAAGATTATTACTGCTAGTACTAATATTAATAAATAACATTTACCTTATGCTAATCTGGCTTCCATCATCACATGGTCTTGCAAGTCTTAAATTGGTGATACACACTATCAATAAGTTGAATTTAAAATCGCGTTTCAACGAATTCCATACGCGAAGCAAAAATTATATGCACGATACGTTTTAGTTAAGTCGTGATTAAGAAAAGATAAAACAGCTGATCAATCATATCCAATCAAACACAAAATCACTTGGATAATTCTTACTTTTAAGTTTAATAAATTTATTAACACTGGTTCTAGATCCTAGTTAAAATTATATCCGAATCAATCAACAATTTTTATCACTATGAACTTATTTCATATTAATGTAGATAAATTTAGAAATTTAATTGTAAATCATTTGGTTGTGTTTCAATCTAATGATTTATTATTTTTCGATTTCTAGAATCGGCAATTCCAGAATCCATCCAGCCGTGGTCCAGAACATGTTCTAGGTCAGCCGATAGGCTTTTTTTATTTCTAAAAATTCTCTAGTATATGCTTTTTATTGTTTTAGGTTATTTTTTTTATATTGTCAGAGTTCATTGTTGTTATTTATATATAATTAGCGAGAGAACTTTGTCAGTTCAGACCATTTTTTTAAAAAAAAAAAAAATTATTTTTATTCTTCAATTCATTAAATAATTAATTTAACATCTATCTTGAAAAATCAATAAATTCTCCAATAATAAATAATACTAGGTAAAAATAAGTAATATATTGATTATATTGATTAATGTAAGTTTTTTTATTTGTTTTTTTTTGCAAGTCATTATTAAAAAATAACGATAACAATGTTAATGAGATATTGTTATTTCAATTTAATAGTTTCCTCTCGAAATCATGTCAACAAATTCACTTGATTTGGAAATGATAGAAAATGATTCAAATCGTGCACAAGTTGTGGCCACAGCTGTACGAGAAGCGTGCAACATCGCTGCCGCCAGCCAAAATCAGCAACAAGATTGGGAAGCTGCTTGTCAAAGGATTATGAATAACAAACTACTCACCGATTCCGAAAAAACTGCAATACTTGCCTTATTTCAACCTTCTAAAGCTTGAATTAAAAAAAGAAGCTTAGGAATCATTAGAACGATTAGAAGGCGAAATATAGCACCAACTACTCACACCAACTAACCAATCAATCAATCAATCAATCAACCAACCAATCAATCAATCAATCAATCAATCAATCAATCACACATATATATTATCGATTATACGATTAAATATACAAATCGATTCCAAAGCCACACGTAACGCGTTTTTATATGGTCAAAATATTTGTACAAAACTTCTTGTTTCTAAATAGATATACATATATTATGCATATACTTTTTTATTTGTAAATATTCATATGCATGTAATAATAATATATAATGATAAATAATATTTAATTGTGAGTTTAAGATTTATTATTAAGAATTATTTATGATTGGAGTAATGATGATAATGAAATCTTATTTTTTAAACATATTGACAAAATGATAATATTAAAATAATATAATTTTTGGAAGTTACAAAGTCCCGAAATTGCATTTCATTTATTATTACAAATAAATAAATAATGTCACAAAAATTATTACATACAAATTTTCTTATCATTAAGAAAGGATTCTTTTCGGAAATCAACGACCAAATAATGAAGTTCAAAAACAAACGTAAGTTACTATCATGTTAAAAAAATACATTTGCTTCTCTTTTTTGTGACTTCACAATGATAGAAATAATTGATTTACTATATAAATGTAAATAACGAAGATTCTTGATTTTTTTATAAAATCCTATTGAACCATTAAATTGTGCAAAGATGTTTAAATTTGCAGCTAGTCCTGCGAGTGAAAATTATCTTGACCATTCATACTTGTTAAATATTCTTAATCGGGTTCGAAATTTTATTTTATAGTTCTAATATTAATACAGATGATTCTAAATAAATATTATAAGAGGCACAAACAGCCGTTGTACATACATACCTTTATTTGGTCCTCTCTTTCGGAATACGAGAAAGTTATGCGCAAGCAATTATTAAGTGGTTATTTATTTGACAAATCGAAAAAAAGTGTTAATTAATTCTATAGTTATGTACATATTCCAAATAGTATTAAGCAACAAAAAAAGACTAAAATTCTAGGGAAGTGTTATGTTTACCTCATAGCGACATAATTGTTTGAAGTCAACCAAGATATATTAGCAAGGGTTACATGTGAAATCTACCAAGGCAGTCTAACCGAAGACTATCTACTGCGCCTCGGGTTTCGTTCGTATACAAAAAAATATCTTCAATAAATTCCAACACGTCAGAATAATACTCGTTCAGTAAAAACCTCTACTGGTTTATTTAGAATCCTGTATTGTCATCTCTAGAAGGCTTTAAAATTGAAGCAAAAAAAAAGGTAGAACTCTTAGTCCAACGTACCTCAAATACGCCTACAGATGTCGAATTAAGAAAAGTTGTAAAAAATTTAGATAGTTTGTCTAGAGATGTGACATGCGCATGAAAAAGATGCAACACACATTGCATCGCGCATGATTTTTTTTACAAATCATGAAACAATTCTAGTCGAAAAAAAAATGTTAATTTTTAATTTTTACAAAGTTATTATTGATTGTATTATTGATATTATTTTTAAAAAATGACAAAATTAAAAATTTGTCTCATTTGTTAAATTGATAATTTCATCAGCTTTGCTTCTAAAAGGAATAGGTTTGCTTTTTCTTTTATAAAGAGAAATAAATTATTGTCACCTGAATGTGTTTTAAAATTGGTATATATTTATATTTATTAAAATGTCCAAAAAATACCAACAATTATAATATGGAGATATTACAATTGATGGTGATGGAAATGTGGGAAGTGAAAATGATAAAAATGATGATGATGAAGAAACAATTAGAATAGAAAGTGGTGATGAAGAAGGCAATGGCAGTCAGTGATAATAATATTGAAAATTGTATGTAGATATTTAATTTTAGATTTTTTTCTTTAATATATATATATATTTAAAAAAAAGACAATTTAAAAAAATGCAATGCATAAAATGCGCATGATATTTTGAAATTTCATGCAATTTCCCATCTCTAAGTTTGTCAGATTTACTTTGTAATAGATACTGTTGAATTTGCAAGAAGTTCTCATCCTGATCCAAAATTTGTTAGGTGTCAAAATATTAAAGCTGTATTTTTTACTATATTGTTTTATGGCATTAACTATGATAAATCACGTGTAAAGTTTTAGCACATGACGACCTCAAATATAACTGTTCTGCCAGGGTCCTATGGCATACGGCACTTGCTGTGTGTATTAGTGTCAACCCTCAAGTGTTCGCCCTTAACATTATCATTTTTTTAATTTTTTACCTATTAAATTAAAAATAGTAGATCATTAAAAATTTTTAAAATTTATATAAAAATCGAAAATTGGCAAGTTTCGTACACACCACTCCAATTTTACTATGGTTCCAAGCCTTTTAAGCAATAATAATAATAGTCAAGAGCTAGTGACAGAAGAAAGTCCTTTGCTTGTCGAAGATGATCATTCTCCACAATCACCACCATCAACTACACCAGATAAAAAATTTTCCTTGACCTATATAATAGATTCTTTAAGAAAACCTCATGCTTTATGGATGTTACCTTTTAGTTTTATATTGTCTGTCATCATTAGTTCAACAATCGCGCCTTTAGGTTTTTTTTTTAAATTATTTTCCAAATCTTTTTTTTTTGGAATATGAATGGATAATTGACTATATATATATATGTGTATATTTAGTTCAATTTGTTATAGATATAGCATGTTTAGAATACTACGATACAAATAATTCAACAATAACTATAAATAATGGTGATGATGATCCCGATGTACGTAATTGTCGCATACATGAAGTTCAGTCTATGGCTTCAACTTATTTAATGATCTATCAAATGTCTTTATTCATTGCAGGTTCCCTTTTTATTTTAATTGATTTCTTATATTTTTATTTTTATTTTATTATTTAATTTTAATTCTATTATTGCTATTTTTTTAAAGTTACATTGTCAATTGGATATCTTTCAACATTATCAGATTATAAAGGACGTATTTTCATATTTCGTATATCAATATTTGGTACAATATTTGCATTTTTAATAATTATATTAGTTGGAAATTATTGGAGAATAATTGGTATAAAACTTATGTTTATCGGTGCAATTGTTGAAGGATTGTGTGGTGGTATAATAGCTATAAATACTGCTTGTCATGCTTACACTAGTGATTGTATATCTCCTGAGAATAGGAGTCTTTCATTTGGATTAATGAATGCTTTGGCTTTTGGTGGTATGACAGTTGGACCTACATTGGGTGGATTAATTATTAAGGTATTTATTTTCCTTTGCTAATAAAATTATATTGTATTTGATTTTTCTCATGTTTTAAATATTAATGATCTTTTTAGAAAACAGGATCGGTGCTTTCGATCTTTTACATAGCAATGTTTGCCCAATCAATTTTTTTATTATTTGTTATATTTATTCTGCCTGAGTCACTATCATCAGAATCTCGTAGAAACAATCAACAAGGACAAGGACAACATCATTATCATCAAAATTCTTTATTATCGTTGCCATCAAGATTATTTCAAAAAATATTTGCAGCTTTAATCATTTTTAATGAGACTCCTCAAAGAATAAATTATAATGATAACAATAGTAATAAATTATTATGGAGAATTGGTCGTATGGCTTTATATGTTCTTGGTATAATATATTTCATATATAGATTATCACAAGCAGGTAAGAATATATTTTTATTATTCATTCATTTATTCCTTATATATATAATTTATTATGTTATTAAATTAGGCCAAAATGAAATAATTGCGCTCTACACAACATATAAATTTCATTGGACACCTTTGGAAAATGGATTTTTCTATTCATTACAATCTTTTACACGTTTCATTGCATTATTGGTTTTTTTACCATTATGTAAATTCATCAATTCGAAATTCATTTCTTCACACTATAACAATAACAACATTGATAATAATACAACCAATTTAGATCTTTGGTTAATGAGATTTGGACTAGTAATGGAATCTATTGGTTTCATGGTATTTGCTTTAGCAGACCTACCAGAAATATTTTATTTGGGATGTATTTTTACATCAGTCTCGACCATAATTTCTCCAACAATAAGAAGTATATGTATATCGTTTGTCTCTCCAACAAAGACTGGCCAGATTTTAGGTGGATTAAGTCTTCTTGAAGGAATTGGTAGTATATTAAGTCCTTTATGGATGAATTCTTTGTATAGTTGGTCGGTGAAAAATGAATTCCCAGAAATTGTGTTTTGGTCGAATTCTGGATTATTTATTGTGGCTGCTTTTTTAGGATTATTAGTTTGGTGATGAATGGATGATGAATGATGAAGATTGATTATGATAATTCTGGCAAAAAATTTATTCTAATAATAATAATAATAATAATAATAACAATAATAATAATAACAACCATCACTTTTGATACTAATTATATTAATTATATTATGAAAACTCCAAAACTTAATTGCTAATTACCTATCGAGATGAGATTCTACATATCATTGAATGTTATCACAATCAACTCTTTTTAAAGGTAGTGGTACTATGTGGTTGTTACTGGGTATAATGCGAGTTTAACTTTTCTTTTTTGCTATTGGAAAAACAGGAAAAAAAAAGTAAATGGGGTATGGTTACGTCATCTAATGACATAAAAAATGGCAGATCTTTTAGAATGCTAATACTAATTACAAAAATAGCTCTATTTTTGTAATCTACATAACCCAGGCAATATTCTTGTTCATTAACAATTCACAATGTTCCATTTGTGCCATTCTCAAATCTTGCAGGCTATACAATGTCATGAGCATAAGTTCAAGATCTCCACTGACCGCATCAAGTTTTTATATCAGTGATATGACTATTTAACATCGGAGGCACGTCCCTAAGTGTCTTTGGTAGCTTCAAACCAGTCTCAAAAAATCATTTTGTGGATGTTTCTTTTTTGATCACACACGCCAATGAATTAGCAATTTACCATAACAAATCCTCATCCAAATTATGTTTGAAATGCTCAAGATTCGCCGCTAATGAATTTATTGAAGTCGTTGAAACGAACGTGACAAAGACAACAAATACTATTAACAATTAATCGAATATATATATGTATTACCAATATTTGTCCACAGTGTAGCTTAGTAATTTGCCTTAGAATTTTTTTTTATAGGAAAATTTCACAATATGTTAGTCCTGATATTAATACCCAAAGCACGGGTAGAGGTGGGACTCGACCCCCTACAATATGACACATTCGAATATTAAACATTGTAGCAATTCTCTAAAGTACTCGATACAAAAAGAATTCATATTGCGTGAATAGAATAAATGATTCAATCATCGTCGAAATCTTTTCAACGTATGCTTCTGTGAATTCATCTGATAATTTCTGTCCTATTAGTTCTATTAATTTCTTTTAAAAATAAATGTTATTTGAGATCATATGAATTAGGTTATTTTAAGGGAGATATGTGTATATCAGAGATTCAGAAACGAAACTTTGGTTTTCCTTTACCAAAATAACCATTGGATTCGTGAATTACCTGAAGAGAGAAAAGGTACCACTGCTTTCGCGATAAAAAAGCTTGTGCCAGAAAACGATAAAAGTAATCCAGCAATGGATTAATAAGGAGAAGAATAAAAAGATAGAGAAGATGAAAATGGCGATGATAAAGAAGATGAAGAAAGAAAAATTAGTGATATTAAGGATGATATTATTTTAATTATCTACTGTATTTTAGTTAAATAAACATGACTTATTTTCTTATACCCCTGTCTCCATATTACATCTATTTTAATGATTGTATTAATATATTTTATATTATTATTCGACATATGTGCTTTTTTATTAAACTTATAAAGGGCTAATAAAAAAATAAATTGCGTCGCCTAACTAAGGATAATGCTTTTAATTTGAAGAGACATATATATACTCCAATTGAAAGTCATAGATAGTTTCTTAAAAATCATTTCGAAACCTTTATAGAAATAGTTTCATTTTAATCCAACATAACAAACTTAGGTGCCAGATTAATAAAATCATCTTTAAAATAATGTATTAATACTTAAACTTACATATTATAGACTAACAAACTCTTGAAAACAAGAACAAAGAGCCTGGATACAATTTGAGTTAAATTCATTATCTACTGCTATTAACTATGTTATGCTTCCCGTTATCTGTTTTTTTGAAGTTAAACATTTTCTTTTAGTTAACTTGTTCTTGTTGTCCTTCTCGTTCTCGCTCTTGTTGCTCTTGCTGTTCTTGTTCTTGTTATTCTTCTTGTTCTTGTTTTCTCAAAGATCCATATGTTGTTTGTTCATAAATCAACTGTTATTAATTATACTGTCTTTTGATTAGCTCCTATTTTTTTAACGATACTATATATAAGTTACAAAGATGTAGTTTTCATTTTTATGTAAACAAAAATATTGGTTATCCTGCAGATCAACGGGGAAGTTTAAAAAAATATCGGACCAAAAATATTTTTTATCGTAATCCTTTTATATATTGATGAATAACATTTTCTTAAGTCATAGTACTAGTAGCTACATTAGTAGTAATATAGATTATAATTTATAAATAGAATTTGTTGCATCAAGCTGTGAATTTATATTTTATAAAATGAATAAAATGTGAATAAAACAAATAATTCGAATAAATGAATAATTCAAATAAAACAGACAATTCAAATAAAACTAAAACAAACAATTCAAATAAAAAATTTGTATTTATATTAAAATGTATAACTGGAAAATGGCCTATTTCCAAATCGACCCTGGTCTTCACCTTGTTTGATGCTAATATCCTCATTGTGTAATTAATCGAATAAATCATTGATTATTTAGTCATTCACATTCATTTATCAGTCAGAAGTGAAATTGGATTGATCAATTATTTGGATGTAAAAATAATAATTTTATAAAAACACAAAATTAGCAGAAGAACAAAGAAAATCGATTTATGAAAGAAATTTATACCCACCCATGTTCAAAAAAATTATAGATTCATTAGGACCACCTTTTTGTTGAATCATTTTATTTATTGACTCCTTTGACCTTAAATGGGTTTTTACTAAATCTTTATTTTTTCGTAGAGACTTACAGTTGACTGGCTTTACTTTGGAATTTAAAATAGGGATCTTGCTAACCTGACAACTAAAGTCAGGTCTTTCCAATGAGCCGTCAACACTTTTGTTTAGATGAAGTTTATAATTTTCATGAGTATCATTGAAAATTGGTCTTATGATGGGGTTTAAATAATGAAAATGATGCTCATCTTCAGTTATTTTTGCATCGTATATAACTGGTAGGTCCGATTTACTAAAAATGTGTTAAAAAAATAATTTAATTATATCATCAATAAATTTTATTTTGTTGTTGGCCACTTTCAGACAGATATTTATGGTGTTAACTTACAGGTTGTTAAAAATTCTTTTACATTTGTCACCGATTTCATTATCTTTCAAATTTAATTCGGAATCCAAATTTAACAATACATTATATGATGCTTTGAGCAATGATGTAGAAATGGCCTTTGTTAGACCTGGTTGACATGGTTTATACAGATTCGATTTCATGATTTCGTTCCATTCTGTCGATGTAAAGAAAGGTTTGTAGGGACATGGATACGTAATAACCATTATTGATGAAATTGTGCTAAAATATAAATATAAGTTTGTAAAAAAAAATTTTTTTTGTCTGGTTCACAAATTAGCAATATCACACAATTTTTACACTAGATGTAATTATAATAAATATTTAAGAATACTTACAGTATTTCGTATGTATGATTCCATGTTAGTTTTGATTTTTGATTTTTGATCTTGGAGACCAAATCTCTTTGATAGTTCTTGAATTTTTCAAATATGTTGACAGTACCCACCATCCACTATACCATAAAGTCTGGAAAGATAGCACCCCTACTTTAAAACAATTGAGCGTCAATATAAAAAAATTGTTACACATATGTAAAAAGGGGATGCTATCTTTCCAGACTTTACGGTATCGGAAATTCTTCGGAAGAAAAAAGGAAAAAGTTTGATGATATTTTAACAAAAAAGTCATCATTAAAATACATATTATTTTCAATTAACATGGTTTTAAATAACTGATGTTTTTTTAACTTAGTTATTAGTAATTTTTATTTTTTTTAACTTAGTTATTAGTAATTTTTATTTTTTTTAACTTAGTTGTTAGTAATTTTTATTGTTTGGCAGAAAACAACTTGTACTATCTTAAAAATCCTCTTTACAAATAACAAAATTTGTTTGTTCGGAGTTTTATTTTTCATTAGCTCTCTAACAAAAATAATCTTTACATAATATTTGTTAATGAAATTATTATCTCAAGTAAAAAACAATGCTTAAAATAATTAGTAAGTCTACTATGTGTTGTTTATTCTATTTATCCTGTTACTGCTTATCATTGTCATTATTTATCACTTAAGATTTTTATTATTACTTATTTAACTTATTATTCAAAAAAATGAACTTTTTGATATTGTAACACAATTGCGATTTTAAAACAATATTGATCCTTGAAATTCTTGGTAATACCAATGTTCACTTTGTCTTGTTTTGTTGTAGTATGCCCCATATATGAGATGCATTGTAGTATTAGTGTGTGCAAAAAACAAATTAGTGCATAGATAAACAGTTATGTTTACAGAATTTAGAACCTTCGATTGTTCGATATACGAATAAATAAATATTTCTATAAATAAAAAGATAAATAATTTACAACCAAAATAATAAAGAAAAATATTAATATCTTCTACTATTCTGTTCTTTTCTCAAGTTAATCAATATTTCAAATATCATATTTTTAGCCACTACAATATTTTCTTTGCTACCAATGATTACAATTGTATCATCACCGTTAACTTTAGGCACGTCAATCTTACATTGACTCTCTGTTCTAATATGTGAAATAGTTAATCCTCCACGCCCAATAATATGTCGATGATATATTTGAGGAATTGATAGATATCCGGTCTTTACAAATAACAAAATTTGTTTGTTCGGAGTTTTATTTTTCATTAGCTCTCTAACAAAAATAATCTTTACATAATATTTGTTAATGAAATTATTATCTCAAGTAAAAAACAATGCTTAAAATAATTAGTAAGTCTACTATGTGTTGTTTATTCTATTTATCCTGTTACTGCTTATCATTGTCATTATTTATCACTTAAGATTTTTATTATTACTTATTTAACTTATTATTCAAAAAAATGAACTTTTTGATATTGTAACACAATTGCGATTTTAAAACAATATTGATCCTTGAAATTCTTGGTAATACCAATGTTCACTTTGTCTTGTTTTGTTGTAGTATGCCCCATATATGAGATGCATTGTAGTATTAGTGTGTGCAAAAAACAAATTAGTGCATAGATAAACAGTTATGTTTACAGAATTTAGAACCTTCGATTGTTCGATATACGAATAAATAAATATTTCTATAAATAAAAAGATAAATAATTTACAACCAAAATAATAAAGAAAAATATTAATATCTTCTACTATTCTGTTCTTTTCTCAAGTTAATCAATATTTCAAATATCATATTTTTAGCCACTACAATATTTTCTTTGCTACCAATGATTACAATTGTATCATCACCGTTAACTTTAGGCACGTCAATCTTACATTGACTCTCTGTTCTAATATGTGAAATAGTTAATCCTCCACGCCCAATAATATGTCGATGATATATTTGAGGAATTGATAGATATCCGGTACATGTATTAATCTAACATATAATTAATTACATTTACAAAGAAAGAAAGAGTTAAGGAAGTAGGAATTAATTAATTGAAAATCAGATAAAGATAAAGAATTGTTACTTCGTAATTACCGCTTGTTCTAATAATTCATTTAAATATTTTACAGCTTGATTAACTTGTCCTTTTACACCTTTGAGCGTCCAAGAAATTTCATTCAAAAAATATTCTCTCTCATTTTCGATTCTATTTCCAATTCCTGATTCCATCTCTTCCACCACCATCTCCTCCACCATCACCTCTTCCACCATCACCTCTTCCACCATCACCTCTTCCACCATCACCTCTTCCACCATCATATCCTCCGCCATCACCTCTTCCACCATCATATCTTCCACCATCATATCCTCCACCATCATATCCTCACCGCCATCATTGTCAATAATTTTAAAACCAAATTTATTCACATTGAATTCATAATCATCATTTTCTTCAGCCCCTCCAATGATACATTTAGTAGATTTTTTGAAAATTGGTTTTCTATTGATGATTGTTGAAATCTGTTTCCTCTCATCTGCTTGATGTTCAATTATTACATGGTACTCGTTTCTTAATTTCCTTGATGTCAATCCATTATTATTGATTATACTATAGAATTTACATGGAAATTTAAACACATCTTCATATCGAAGTTTTGATAATATTACTTCTTTGGCAAATTTAATGTTTTCAACTTTTCCAATTATTTTTACTAAATCATTACTATCTATCAACAACAATTTATCCTGATGCTTTTCTTTTTCTTTTTTCTGTGTCACTATTATTTGATTATATAAATGTGAACCAGGAAAATAAAGCTCGACATTAAATTTATTTTGAATATTACGGAGTTGGGATCCATTCCTGCCTATAATAACTGAATGTTGATCCCTGGGAACCTTAATAGTATCAACTATTAAATTATCCTACACAAAAAAATTTTGTATTAACTAAATAGATATTGGAATTTATAACAACATCAATTAATGAATGCATACTTGTTCTTTGATTAAAATTTCAAATTCTTCTTTAATTTTTTCCGTGAGTTCTTTATTTCCTTTAATAACAACCTCATCATTATTACAACCATTATCGTCAAGTCGAGGAAACTTGACAATCCCAGCCTGGGCACTCCTATCCTCTGGTCCACCAGCTTTTGCTATAATCTCTTTAATACGATTACCGCCAGGTCCAATCAAAAACTTGTGATGCTTAGGATTAATATTCATAGTGATTGTTGCTTGTTCTTCAAATTCTTTAACAATCTCCAAAATCTTATTCTGTGCCTTGATATTATCCATTTTATTACCACGCACATTTACTCTGACAACTTTCTCATATAGCCTATCATCATCATCATCATCATCATTCAAGGTTATTGGATTGCTAATATCGATCTTTGTAAATGTGTCAGTCCTGATCTCTTGGATTCTTTTTCCTTTCCTGCCAACAATATGTGGCAGACATTTGGCCGGAATAGTGAAACTGAGAACATCATCATGATCTTTTGTATAATGTAAAAGATCCAATAATTCCGATCTAGCCTCACTGGTTCCTCTTTTACCACCAGTTATTAATACTTCGTAAGGTTTTTGTACATCTGGATCGAAATCTTCATCTTCTCTTTCCCTTTTACATTCTTTTTCTATACTACTACCACTACTCCCACCTTTTATAAATTCACCGCACTCTTCTTCACCTACGGTACAACTACTTTCATCAATTTCACTACTAATACTAGTAGTGGTGGTAGAATGATCTTTGGAATTATTATTCTTTGGAAATTTAATACGTACACCATGTTTCACTTCTAGATTTCTAACGCCTTTACCTTTTGCACCAATCAATGATGCATGATACTGCGGTGGAATATTCACACGAACAACACTTTCTCCATGTAATTTGTCAATTATGTCTAGAATTCGATTCCTAGCCTCTTCAACGTAAACTTTCATCCCGACTATTTTGACGTTGACAATTTCGTCTTCTTCCCTACCGTTGTTGCTTTTGTCAACATGCTTATCATCTATATCTATCCTAACATTGTAATTGTCTCTGATGAATTTTATTTTGCTCCCCCCCTTACCAATAATATGCGAGGAGTAGATTGCTGGAATTGTAAATTCTGCTGTAAATGATTTCATATTCTAAAATAATAATTTATATAAATATATTAAGTACGTGGTGTGATGATATAGTTATAATATTCCTCACAAGTGTGTGTGTAATGACAAACCTCAATACGTTTAGCATCTTCTACTTTTTCATTAATTTCTTCGACAATTCTTTCAACTTCTTTAGCAGGTCCTTTAACCATAATAGAATTATCTGAAATTTGTTGTGTGTTTGATGATGATGATCGATCACTTACACCTGATGATTTAGACGATCCAAATTTTACTGAAACAGGCGAATATGCACCACCACCATTACTACCGTCATTATAAATAATTGTATTCAAAGTACTTCCTTTAGGTCCAATAATATGCCGATGATGCTTTACAGGAACAGTTAATGTTCTAACAGAAAAATCTGATGACGAATCACGTTCCACTTTTAACAATTCATTTTTCACTTTTTCCATTATTTCCATAATATGAAGTTCTTTTTTCTTTCTATCGGAAAATTCCTTGTCGTCTTCTCTACCCTCAAAAATTATCAATATCTCGGGATTGGCTTCTTTCTCATCAGGAACTATTATTTCAACACCGTAAGCATCTTTGACTCGTTGTAAATTTTGCCCTTTACGACCAATTACATGCCGATGAAATTGTTGATTAATCATTACCACATCAAAATAATTAGGAGGCTATTATATGTACATGTGTGAATGATTGTGTATGTATTTGTATATTTTCTCTTTAAAATTGTTTGTTATTATTAATAAATTCATTTAACTCACCAAATTTTTGATTATTTCGGTGACTTCTTTTCTAGCATTTCCCACATCTTCAGGTACTTTACCCACAAACTCCATAACCAAATTTTTCATTTCCATTTCTGATGATGATGCGATCTTTGGAGTGACAATTTGTACACCAGTTTCTGACTCAATTTTCTTCAATTTGCCTCTATTCCATAAATATTTCAAAACATTAATAGAATGTTTCATCAGATTTTCTGTCTGATGAAGGTCAGTAATATCAAGTAGTTGAACATGTATAGAGTTTGCTTTTTTGATTACAGTTTGTAAGGCACCTGCTAATTGACTTTGTGGTCCATAAATTATCACTTTCACTGATTGATCAGTCGCTGGTGGTAATTCTAGTGTACAACCTGTTGTTTCAAGTATTTCTTGAAGATTAGCACCCTTTGGGCCGATTAGATACCTATGTTGACGTTTTGGAATGTCAACATTAAGAGTATGTGTATTAATTTTCTATATATTTTTGAATATATATATATATGAGCATGAAGATTTCAAAAAAAAAATATAAAAAATGTATGAAAAAAAGCTTAAAACAATTTACCAAATCTTCATAAAGATCCTCAATCACATCACTTGCAATCTTAATTGAATTTTTTTCACCAGTAATAGCAATACAATTTTTTTTTGTATCGGTTAATGTGTTGTTTGGGTTGGTAGAGTTGTAAAAAGGTACATGAATTTTTGTATTAGTATCAATACTAATTTGATTAATACGTTTATTATGTGCACCAGCAATCAATGGGTAAAATTTATTTTCAATGTGTCTAATATAATGTGTTCTTTTAGTTGCACCCTATATAACCAATCATCCAATTAGTAAAAAAAGTTTTTTATAATTAATTAAAAAAAACCAGCATAATCATAAATAAATAAATAAATTGTAATGTACCATAGATTTTACAATGTCTTGAATTTCAACTTTTGCTTTACAAACAGCACACATCTCACCAAAAATTGTCACATCCATCATTTCCTCATCCTCATCGAAATCCAATTCAGACTTTTCCATTTCCTTTTTTGGGTTGTTAGGACGTGGCGGTAACGTGATGCGCGCACCAGTTGAATTGGTAATTGATTTTATGGTTGTACCATAAGGTCCTAATAAATGAGAACGGGCTGATGCAGGCACTTGAATAGTAATTTTATCCTAAATATAAAAAATCAACTAATTGAGTAAATTGTTAAATTATAAACCATTGATTCACAAATATATATATATAACTCTAATGTGCACGCGCACACAGAAAAAAAATCATATATTACTTTAAGACCAAGTTTATCAGTTAAAATGTGTTTTGCATTAGCAACATCTTTATCTTTTCCCTCAATTAAAAAAGTCACGATAGAACTTTTTGAAGCAGGATCAACTTTTATTTTTGTATTTGTTTTCTCCATCACCCGTCTAATAATTTCTGCCGCTTGATTATTTTTATCGTCAGATGATGATGATGATCTTTTTTGTTGTTGAGGGTTATTATGTTGCGATTCTGCCAATTCCAGCTTTTCTATAACAATGGCATTAGAACTAGAGGTGGTGTCATTGGTGGCGGTAATAGCAAGGATTGTTTTTTTTTTTGTGGAAGAATAGACTTGAACCCCGTTACTAACCCCGTTACTAACACCGTTAGTGTTACTATTAACAATGCTACTATAATTAATAGCTGTAGGAAAAGGAGAGGAAGAAGTGGTAGTTGAAGCAGTTGATGAAAGACTAGGAAAGTTTGTATCATACAAATCAGGAGTAGAATGACCAGTTGAGTGGCCAGTTGAGTGGCCAGTTGAATGGCCAGTTGAATTTGTATCACTTGGCTCATTTGATGTTGTTGTAATTAAATCAACCTTTCCATCCATATTACTGTTATCGGTTACTAAAATTGAATTAGTATCACCCGTAATTTTTTCTGGAAACATCAAAGTAACTCCAACATCACCATCCAAAGTAGAAATAGAGTTGATATTATTGGTATTATTGGCAATTTGTTCAGTTAATGACATGGTTGGGATTAAAACCAGACAGAAAAAAAGAAAATTCTTTTTTTTTAGAGATTTAAACCTTTAAAGTGGTGACCAAAGGAATTTTATGAGAGAGAGATAAATTTTTTTAATTTTTTTCATATTAATATATATTAATATATATGAATTTGTTGTGTAACAACTACACTACTTATATAAATAATGGCACAAAAAACTTACCAAGTATTTTCACAAGGATCTGCGATTTTTCTTATTCTGGCAAATTAGGGTTGTACGGCAAATATTTTTTTTATAATTTGTAGAATTGCAGAGGAAGAAAGAGTGGTTCATTCATTATATAATTAAAATTTTGTGATATATGATAACCTGTTTACTTTTTTATTTTTATTTTTCTTCGGGACACAGCCACGATCTCATGTATCAGCCACCAAAATATATTAATCACAGACATACATAGCCTTGGTTTTGAGGAGGAAGACTACGCATGTGAAATTCCATGTTTCTAAACTAAATGTTCAAAAAGACATGACACATTTCAGTATCAATGGAATATCAGCATCCAGAAACCAGTATCCGATTCAGAATGCGTTTGCAATCACTGTTCACAAGACACACTACCACCGCATTCAACTGTGAAAATATGCTTACCACATGACAGATTTACGTGACAATGAGTAGAGGGCCTTCCTAGAATTCTATAGATGCATTATCTTTTGATTTTAATTGCATAATAAAAGGTAAGTTTCTTAAACCGAAAAAAAGGCTTAAAGGAAATGAAACAATAAAAATATTATGTAAAATATATGTTTGATGATAGGTTCAAGAACTTGAGAATCATTTAAGTGGGCGCATTCTCATTTGTACACTTGTTTTCCATTAGTGAGTTCACAAAAACCAAAATATCCGACAGTAGCACATCCAAGCATCAATTGATTCGCCCGTTTACTGTGACTTATTTTTTGATTCTTTTGATTTTTCGAGATAACTCAATTGTTGGATCATTGAATTCTCGCAACAAAATAAGAACAAAGAGTTAAATATTGATAATTCAAAAATAATAGTATTGTATCAATTAATACAATTAATATTCATCATTTAATAACCAATCGTGCGTGCGTGCGATCATTTGATCCAATAACTATCTTTAAAGGTGTCACGAGATCCACCCCAAATATTATTATTATTATCGTAAATATAAAGAAAGAGAGAGATAATAGATAGTATATATTCTAGCAATATTAATAGTATTATATTATTTATTTATGCGCATGTTTCGTTTTGTGTGTAACATCTATATAGTCAGAGAATAATAAAAAGTACAAATAACAATAATAATTATTAGTATGAAAAAGAAAAAAAAAGGAAAATAATTACATCTAAAAAAAAAGAAAAAGAAAAGAAAAATTATCACATTAATTACAATCACTTTTTGTGATTCTTACTTATATGTGTAGTGTTGTTTGTTATTATTATTAAATTTGCAAAAAAAAAATCTAATCAATCAATTTAAATGAATAATGTATATATTTCTTAATCCTTGTCATAATTATCACATAATTTAACCATTTTTATAATATATATAAAATATCCACCACATTTACCTCCCAATTCTTTTCTTTTATTTATTACGACCATATTCATGAACACCAAATATTTTTTCGGCAATTAGCTCTTCAATCCAATCAACATTGTTACACGCGATAACTCTTTGCATATTCACAGTGCTTTTTAATTCATCCCACCTGTTTGTAACAAACCCCATGCTGGCACTCTTAAGACACGTATCGCCCATCTTCCATCCTAACAACAATATCTCATCCCAGTTATCGTGATTTACATCCTCGGCAATTCTGTTTGCAATGATTTTTGTCAAGTTTTCTAATCCCAACATGTCAGCCTTCATGTAAGCTTCTTTCAATTGTTCCAACTGAAGGTTCTCCTCCAGTTTACCAGTATACAAATAATACATTACACATTTGAAAATCTCATAGTCTATCTCTTTGATTGGAATGACTTTATTACGACCTTCTATCCATTGTCCGCTTAACATATTTTCAAAATATTTAGACTGTGAAGCTAAAATTATTTTGTGTGCTTTGATGGTCAGACCACATGAGAAGGAGAACTCAACATCACAAAATCGATCGTCATCAAAATATTTTGGTATTTGTGAAGCCAAAGGAAATTCACCATAGGGTATTTCTTGTAAAGCCAACAACATTGCAATGCTCTCTTCGTTCGTTATCCTGACTCTGACTATCAAATCAAATTTATTTATTGGATCTGGATAAATCTCGGATAATTTTAAGAATTGCCTTCTACCAAAAACTTGATCAGATCCAAAACCAAACCTTGTTTTTGAAAATTTTTCATTTTTGAGCAGTACGGGAGTTGAGGTTGTTGTACTTGAAGATGACAACGTTGATGTTGTAATTGTTGTCGATGATGCTGTTGTTGATGATGATGATGTTTCTAATCTGTATACTTCGAATGCATAAGTTCTTTCTCTGCCGGATGAATTATTTTCTCTTTCATGATCGGTAGGAATAGCCTTTAGAAATAAACCTATATAATTTTTATCAGGATGTGATACACCATTTGGATACATGCACATACGCCACAAATAATCTGTACTTTTATCATTATTTATTAATAGAGATTTTTTTTGTGTCGATAGACCTGGTTCAATGAAACTGTCACTGTAAAACCATCTACCAGTTGGGTAAAGATCTGCTACTTCATGATAATTTTTTATTGTCCAAGTAAAGGTGAATTGGTCTCCTGTTGGTGATTTTGAAATCTGTTGAGGTTGTTCAGCTACCTGTCTATTGGTATTACTACCACTACTATTACTTGTAGCATTATTATTGTTATTATTGTTATTATTATTACTATTGGTAGTAGGAGCGATAGATTGTGAATTTAACCTTAAACTCATAATCAAAATTTGAATGATAGAATAAAAATTTTTTTTTTCTATTTTTTATAAAAAATTCCTTTTAACAAAAAAAAAAGTGTAGGAAAAATAATCAAATCAAATTAAATAAAAAATTAAATTAAAAAATAATATCAATGATTAAAACAACGACAATAATATGATGTAAATTTTTTTTCCAAGATCAATTCTTTACAAAAAATATATATATATAATATTTACCAGAAATTTTCTTTTAAAAAAAAAAGTGTAGTGATTATTACTTGTTTAGGATAAATGTTCGTTTTTATAAATAATATTCATACATATGCATGTGTATAAATATGTATATATGTATAAATTTATTTAAAAGATTTGGAAAAGAGGAAAGTGAACGAGTGAATGAGGAAGAGGAAAGAAAAAATGCGTGCGTGAGTGATTCATTCATTTATTGTTGTACTTTGGTGCGTGTCACCTGTAATTATTACTATTATACTTGCATACTAATATACTCATCAAAAATCTTCATGTGACTTCTACTCATACGAAACAAAATAATGAGACCTCTTACAATTCCAAGGATTAAATCTTTTTATTATTATTGCATAATTATTTGAGGGAGTGGAAGCAAAAAATTTATCACGTAGCATTAAAATCGCGTAAATAAATTAATAAGTTGTAATTAATATTAAATCTTTAAATATATTCTTTCATTAATCAAAAAATGTCACTTCTTTCTAAAAGAAAAAGACAACATGGAGATAAACAGAAAGATAGATGCAGAAGATAAGTAAGCATTTATTAAAAAAAATATATCATACTAATAATAAATTGATGACGAAGATGGAATGAGAAAGGATCGGATGATAATAATAATAATGATAAGAAGAAGAGCAAAAAGAGAAAGAGAAAGAATTGGACGAATTGGATGATCTTAGTAATAATGAGTGGAAGGAAGGGAAGTGATGGAGAAAGAGATCAAAAAATACAAAAAACAAATTTAATGTGGAATGATAATCAATTATATGGAAAAGTCAAAGCGAGTTCCACCACACATGAAAGGCAAGACACCAAAACCAGCATCTTTAGGTAAATTTGCCCAAATGGTGTGTGTATTTATTTACTAAAGCAAGCTCTGGCACTAAATATAAATTTATTTTTTTATATTTTTTTTAACCAATAAAATTTCTAAAACGTGATCTAATTCGGGAACTTTTTTTAGTCCACTGTGACAAGTGCCACGTATTATTTTCAAACTTTAAATAGATACCATTTGTATGGAATATTAATTATATTATATTAAAATTAATATCGATAACAAATCTTAAAAAAATTAATATTTGAATTCATAGATCGAGGAAGATTTTGAATTGTAATAAATAGTCTACTAATTCAATATCATATAATAATAATAATATATAATTCCTTGGCCGTTTGGCGTTTATCGGATACCATAGAAATTAGAAATTTGGACCCAATCTTCATTGCAAGAACTATGTTATGTGGAATATTAATGGATGGTTA
Organism: Entrophospora sp. SA101; assembly: GCA_958430865.1. Classification (NCBI taxonomy): domain Eukaryota; kingdom Fungi; phylum Glomeromycota; class Glomeromycetes; order Entrophosporales; family Entrophosporaceae; genus Entrophospora; species Entrophospora sp. SA101. The sequence goes on along the minus strand of CAUDNR010004556.1, from coordinate 59,430 downwards.
TTGACTTATTGATACAACTGACATCAACACCTCAAAACCAAAAGTGCTGCATATGCAATATTTCATACATATCTTTTCATTTACGAATGTTACATCAAATATTGCGTTAACCTGTCTCGCTTTCAATAAATTTATCAGAAATATGTTTGTGTAATCTTTTTATGCACTATTTCAATATTAATATCTTTTAAATTATTGTACGTAATCCATTGAAGATATTGATGATTATTATATTCTTGTGTATATACTTAATTAAATACCTACAAAATTAGTAATAATATTTATCACAAGCTTGGAATGTTCCATATTCTTTGTGGGTATTCATCTTCGTTTGAATCAATAATAGAAGCATTAATGTTACGCTGCTTATCTTTAATTGAGCCCTTTTTGAATCGCGGGTGATTTTTCGATTTCTTTCCATCTCCAATACATATTGTAACTATTTTTAACAGCGATGGTAATGAAATTGTTAATTATTTAAATTTGAAAATTTTATTGGTTCCTTAGGCTTCTCGCAACAATTATTGGGTTTAATTTATGATCAGGCTGGGTGATATTAATATTATAATTAAAATTTTGGGGTGGGGTGTTTTGGATATGAAATTCTGATTGGCTAATTTGAATTTCACATGTGAATTGCGATTGTAATTGTCAAAACTATATTCCCGTTTTTGGGGCGATGCAAATTCACATTAATTTCATAGAGTATTAAATTCAAATTCAAATCCAATATTTTCAAGCCAAAGTTTGGGGTGTTGTATTATCAATATTTCAAATTAATATCATTGTATACAATCAGTTTTGTACAATAATGAATTATAAATAATAGATAAAATGGATAAAATAATTAGCAACCAGATTATCAATCGAATAAATATTGATACATTTGTATTTGTACATGGTTTGGAATTACGACATTAATTATCGAAAAAAAAATATCATTAAATTTCCTCTTTTAAAAATATTATCAAAAATGTAAGAGAATATAAAGATGGATGATGACACAATGACAACGAGCAGATAATAATTTGTAAAACAGATTCTTATTTTTTTTTTTTTTGTGAATCAAACATATACATGTAATCCGGGATATATTGAATAATTATTTTCTAGTTCTGATTTGAAATATACCCAGTACTAGAATTCCAACTAGAAAAGCATCACATATTCGGAACCTTGTCAATGACAAGGCAATATCCATGTGAAAAAGGTAACATCCCCGTTTTAAAAATCAATTATATATATATAAATAATAAATAATAAATAATAACAATGATACAATTAATATGATTTAATTAAATAATTAATAAATGAAAAATATACAATATATATAATGTGTGCAAGATTATCACTTGAAAGGTTTTCGATCCGGTAATGTTGAAATATTGCCAGATTTTTTATTATTTGTGTTTTTACATATTTCAATATTTCTATTGGAATTATTGTTACTACCTGTTGAACTCTTCTATTGTTAAATAAATGTATTGAAAACAAGATTTTAGCAAATTAAAACAAAACCGTTGGCATTTTAATAATTAAACAAATATTTTTTCAAAAATAATACCTTCTTAATGTTTCTTATCTCGTATAGAAACCCGTGTTCTATAGTTGGAGAACGAAGACCGAATCTTTGCTCATTTTTTAAAGTCCCAGCAGCAGGATACCATTTTGTTATTTCATTGCGATGCTGTCTTTCAGAAGCCAACAAGGTTGACAAAAATCCAGGTGCAACATCAAATTCTGTTCCAATTTCATAATGACTTCCACCTGATATTGAATTTCTTTTGATTTTATTGAATAATTTTCCTTTATAATCACTTAATGAATTGCCATCATCACTAATTGCTTTATTTGATTGCGACTCCACCCATAGATCTTTTTGTTTAGATTCATCTTTGTTCTCTTTATTTAAACATTTATCAACTTTTTCCTTCATATCATCATCCTCGTCATCAAAGTCTGAATCAAACCTTGCAAGAAGATCTTCTTCGTCTTCAGATGAAAATACTGAATTGCTGCTGCGTCTTTTATTTGGACAAACTATTATTTTCCCATTATGTGATGTTTTTAAATTGTCAACATTTGTCAAAAATGACGATTTGCTGGGTGAATCAAAATCCTTTAAAACTGATTCATTTCCTTCCCATCTTTGTAGTTTGGGATTATATACCATTTCACCAACAACTGTTTTTCATTAATATTTAATTAATAAATTTTATTATTTCTTTATAACACATGTTTTTATTATTACCTTTTGATTTTTTTTCATTTGTGATTTTATCCATTTTGAAAAAAAAAAAATAATAAAAATATAAAATTAAAATTATAAAACATTTTTTTTCTCCCTTTTCATGTGATTCCTTTTGTGTTACATATAATTAAAAATTCATTTTTAGTGGTACCACATGACTTTACATTTTGATATATAGAATAGATAGATTAATGTTAAGGTTGTAGGTTGTACGTGCATCAGAAAATTTTTTAAAAATACTCCTCCCCAATTTTAAATTTTTCATTCTTTTATTTTTTCAAAAAAATTATAATTAGTTATAATTATTTTTAAAATTATGAAGGTAATGATTAATCAATATGTGAATGAATTGATGAATGAATATTTAAAAATATTTTGATGATCCATGTTAAAAATCGCAGTTTTATAATGACATTTTCCGCAGTATTTATCTAAAATTAATTTTATTATTAGTTTGGAAAACAACTTCTTCATCAACAAACAAGAGAATGGTCTGCTCATTATGTTAATTATAAAGCTTTAAAAAAAATCATTAATAGTTTTCAAAAAACCTCTCAAAACAACGAGAGAACAATCCCAAGAAATAATAATTCCAATGATCCATCATCATCATCATCATCATCCTTTTTAACATTATCATCTGTTGATAATTCTACCCTATCTATATCTGATGATTACCCAAAATTTTTACAACAACAAAAGGCAGCTTTCTTTTTTAAGCTTGAACGTGAACTTGAGATTGTGAGTATATTTTATTATAATAATTAATTATCATTAAAGAAACTACATAATCATTATCAAACTCCAATTAAAAAAATTTCTATATATATTTAATAATTATTTTATTAGGTGAATACTTTTTATTTACAAAAAGAAAATGAATTCAAAGTTAGGCTAAGAACCTTGAATGATAAAAAAAGAATTCTATTAAATAAAGAAAAACGATCATTTGTCAGTTCATCTTCAATATTTATATTAACCGAAGCCTACCAACAATTTCGTCAAGATTTGAATAAATTACATGTAACTAATTAAAATTGTTATACATATATATATATTGTGATTTATCATTGTTAGCAGAATTTTCATTCGTTTATTCACCTTAATTTTTTGGTTTTTTTTTTTCCCCCTAGCAATTCATAGAGATAAATGCTACAGGATTTAGGAAAATTTTAAAAAAATGGGATAAAAGATCTAAATCTAGTACAAAAGAACTCTATCTTGAACGTCAAGTAGAGGTTCAACCCTGTTTCAATCGAGACTTTATAACAAATTTGGCTGATAGTGTCGATACCTCTTTATCTGAAATTCAAAAATTCTTTGATAATAATAATAACAGTAATTATGATAATATTAATAGTACTAGTACCAGTATTAGTAGCAGTGCCACCAGCAGTAGCAATTATATTAATAGCAGCAGCAGTAGCGTTGGTGAAATCAATAATAATAATAACAATTTCAGCAAAAATTCTGACGAGGCTGCTAAATTTACATCAATTACACAAAGTGGAAATGCATTTATTGGTAGCGGTGACTTTTTTTCAAGAGAATCCGACGATGTGATGAACGATGATATTGAAACAGAACTATTCAAAGCTATAACCATTGGGTCAATCTCAACCGTTAAAGAGTTATTGGAAAGAATTAAACAACCTTCCAATATCGAAGAAAATCGCGAGATTTTATCTCGTGTGTTTTGGCGATCTTGCTCTGAAAAATGCTCAAATGTGGAAGCTGTACAATATTTGGTTGATACTGGACTAGTCAACTTCACATACATAGATGATATTAATGATCGTAGCTGCCTGCATGAATCATCGATAGTTGGCAGATTATCTCTTATGAGATTGTGCGTGGTTCATGGGGTTAACATTAACTCTATTGATTTTTTTGGTAGAAAACCATTACATTATGTCTGCATGTATGGACATCATGAGGCTGCTACCTATCTTTTGTCAAAAGGTGCTGATTTAGAAAGCCTTGATCACGATGGATTTAGTCCGTTGATTTATGCTATAACTAATGGGCACAGTGAATGCGTAGAAATATTACTGGTCAAGGGTGCCAAGATCGATTCTGACATTGAAACTGATTATAGTCATATTCCTTTATCATTGGCATGTCAACGTGGTCACAAGGATATTACAATGTTGTTGTTAAACAAAGGCGCAAAAATTGTCTCCGATGTTGACGGTTTGACTCCTTTACATTTGGCATCCCGTGAAGGTCATCATGAACTATTAAGCATCTTGACTAAACATAAAGCTCTTTTAGACACCCTTGATAACTATAATAGTTGGTCGCCTATATTTTATGCTGCTAGTGAAGGTCATATAGAATGTGTTGATGTTCTGATTAAAGCTGGATGTGAAGTTAATATATTTGACGAGTTTCATCGTTCACCTATCTATTATGCTGCTTGGGAAGGCCACATTGAATGTATCAATAAATTGCATTTGGCTGGTGCTCATGTAGAATCAATAGAATTTAAAGATATTGTTGGCATGAAAGACAGCGATGATAAGAATAAGGATAAGGATAGCATGGATTTGTTAGATGATGGAATACCTTCGTTATCATTGCCACCACCAATAATTCCTTTAAGGATTTATGGACATAACTATCTAGATAAAACATTTCACATTCAAGTTACATTAGGTCACACCTCATTGAAGAATAAAAGACCGCCAGTTCATCTATACGGCAACAGTCAATTATCCTCTCTGAAACTGATCATTTCATCTAAACCAGATTTAGGTAGACTTCCCCATAGTGTGATATTACCATTGGGTGACGAGCGCGAAATGTTTTTGTTTCAAGTCGACTCTTTGGAAAATTTTTCGTTAGATTTTGATATATTTCCCACCTTTGGTTCCAAAGTTATTGGTAAAGGTGTTGCATTGCCTGACATGTTTGATTTTACGGGCTATGGTTATGAAAGACACAATCATCTGGTGAATGGTGGGACCGGTGGTAAATGTATTTGTCCTTTGTTTGACACGCATTTGAAGGTGGTCGGTGAGTTGTCGTTTGAATTTGCTGTCGTCAAACCATTCAGTGGTGTACAACTTGAAATCGGCGGGCATGTAGAAACATATTGGAAGTCAACAAATACTATAAATGTTTCTATACCATCAGATCAACCTTCGAATAACGCCTTTAATAATAGGATCAGCATTAGGAGTATAAGTGGTGGTGGTAAGATTGGTAGTAATAACGATAGTAATGATAATAATATTAGCAGTGGTAATAATAACAATAATGATAGTAATGATAGGATTGAAAATAATATTAACAGTAACAATACAATACCATCATTCATCACGGCATCTTCATTGTCCGGTGAATATATTCAAGTAGTGGTTCAGGTGACCAGAGATATGGTTGCTGTTGTATATTCAGATTGGGTATTACCAATTACAAAATTTGATTTAAGCGTATTTAATGTTACCTTTCAACAATTTGAAGGACTGAAGGAAAAAAATATAGAGGATGATTTTTATTCGGCAAAAAGTACATCCGAACTACAAAGATTAGTTCACCAATCTTTTCTTTCTTTAGAAGTTGTTTTAGAGGTATTTGTTTTAATCGATTTTGATTTTTTTTTTTTTCTGCAAACTTGAAAATTCATTTTCTATTCATTCTTGATCTAATTTATTAGAAATTGCCATCATCAATTGGTGTAAATTTGGAAATAAGATATCCAACAATCTACGAAATGACACGTTATTGGTTTTCAGATCTACCCGATATAAATAGTTATGTCGACACTATTTTACAAACAGTTTACGATTATGCAAAAAAAAACATAAGCAAGGATTCGATAAATCACAGATCAGTGATATTTTCTTCATTAAATCCTGCAATCTGCACTGCTTTAAATTGGAAACAACCAAATTGTAAATATTCAAAAATATTTTATTTATTATTTAATTTATCCAATTACATTGTTTTATAATTGAAAAATACTATTGTTGTTGTCTTCAAGATGCGGTATTTTTCAAATCTTATTGTGGATATGAAAGCGAATCATTGGATCGTCAGAAAAATAATAATGCCGAGGAAGAAAACAAAATTATTCCAATTCGTCAAATTCATGAATTAAATATTGAGCAGGATAAACGTTGTACATCGATTAAAGAGGCAGTAAAATTTGCTAAAAGTAATAATTTATTAGGTGTCATTTTTGAAGCTACATTATTGGTATGTGTGATTTTAAACATTTTACTAATTACGATTGATGATTGATTTTCAAGAATTTATTTTTTTTTCCTCATTTATAACAATGATTCTTTTTTGATAATGGTGATGAATGTAGCTTCGTGTACCTTCATTAATAACGAATATTAAACAATCTGGGTTAATTTTAACAACCTTTGGATCTTCAAATAATGAACCTCGTAATATAAAAATACAAGAAAGATATGGTGTTGATACAATGGTGATTGATGGAGTTGTAAAACATAGTAATCAATAATTATTAAAAAATATTAATTTTCTTCAACACACTTTTCTGTGTCAAATATTTGTTAAAAAAAATATCATTAATACTAAAATATTAAGAATATGTTTTATTTATTTGCTATTTAATTTTTTTAATATTTTTTTTTTTTTTTTGAATAAAATTTTCCGTTAATTAAAAAAAAAAAATTTTTTTCTCTCTTTGTGAATTATTTATTATAAATAATTTAATTTTAAAAACATTTCATTAAAAAATCTCGGTTAGTATAGTGGTTAGTATCCCCGCCTGTCAATTCTACTTTGAATGCAGCCCGCGGGAGACCGGGGTTCAATTCCCCGACCGAGAGCAAACATAAATTTTTTCTCATTTATTTTTTTTTTTCATATAAAATGTAAATTAAATAAATAAATAATAATAATAAATAAAAAAAAAATCATGAATTCTTAACGATAATAAATGCCCAAATATCCGTTTTCTCTAAATATTATTAAATAATATACAATAGACAAAGTAAATTTTTTTCCATAATAATATGTAAATTAATTTATTATATGTACCCCCTGCGGGACTTGAACCCGCAACCTTTGCCTTAGGAGGGCAATGCTCTTCCATTGAGCCAAGAGGGCGAATTAATGTGTTCTATACCTTTGTTATATTATAAAATATTTTACAATCATCTGATACTAATTAATGATGCAAAGTCGCTCGTTCCTTCCTTATTTCTTCACTTATCGGGTAAAATTCCTAACGACTTTGTTAACACTGTTGTAAAAGCAATGATGATGATAAGAATTTGGGTAAATTATTAGTACTAACAAAAAAGGAAAACGAGAATGATCACGATTACTCCCGTCTATCTATTTAAATCTAATACTAATTAATTATTAGTTTACATCAACAATGCATGCATTATATGTGCATATAATAGTAAGGCTCAAAAAAAGAAATATGAATTATTCATAATATTTATTTATTCATTTTTAAATAGATTTTTTTTTTTAAATTCGTCACATTTGCTTATTATTATTCTATTTGATATGACCAATTACTGATTGTTAATTTCAAAATCTTACTTCTGGCGAGAAATTGTTGAGGTATCATTCGTTATTTGATCATATCATGTGAAAATACGTTCACCAAATTTTCTGCAATATCAAAATATCAAAAGATATTTTTTATGGTCAAGTATGTCTATAAATGCCAATTAATGTTGATATTATATGGGCATGCTGCAACAAAGCGAACATTGGTATTACCAAGAATTTCAGGGATCAAAATTTAGTAATGTGATTATTATTATTAAAATTTCCCATTTTTTATCGCTATAAAAATATTTATATGAAATTAATTTACATTGAGTCTATCATGGAACCCAAGAATTATGACACAATTAGTATTTTAAAAAGAGAACAAGGCAAAAAATGATACTTGGACACTTGAAGCTTATCTAAAAAGAAAGGATTACCTATGAAGAAGAAAAAACCATAGTGAATTTTTAATTAGTGATCGGCGGGCGCATTTGTAACATTTCGCTTTACGTTCTATGTTTCTATTGCATGATTCCACTTGCATTTTTGTAAAACAAACAATTCAATAAAATAGACCATTATGTACATTTTCATCAAAAAATACAATTTTTATTCTGATAACTCATTTACATCCAACTCACCTGCTTCTACTCCTTTACTTGTTCAGACATGCGTTTACTTCCACCACGCTTTCTAAAATTTTGTTTTTCACGAAGAGCTTAACCCAGTTCAAAGTAATTCGTTTTAAAAATTAAAAATTGTATCTAGAAAATATTTATTATGTTAATTTTTTTCCTATTTACAGTTCACTCTCTATAATGGACATTTTGGTTTAGGAAAAAATGTCCGTTATATACAATAGTAATAATAATAATAATAATTTATATATGTATATATAAATTGGGCTTAAATTTTCAGTCCATTATAGAGAGTGGTGTGTAGAGAGAACCTGTTATAGTCAATAATAATTTATATATTAATACAGATATATAAATTGGGGTTAAATTCTCAGTCCGTTATTATTATATATTGAAAGATCCATTATATGTAGAGAGTGTGAACTGTACCTTATTCATTTTTTAGCTGCTTCATCTTCATTCCCAGGCATCATTATATGACATTTTTCGTTTGTACATTTCAATTTATATGGATATGGTGAGTGCATTGTTCAAATTTTCATAAAAATATTTATATATTTAATTAAAAGTAACACGAAATAATAATTGCTATTTGAATTTCCTTATAAAAAAAAATTTTTTTTATGAACAGAATTATTTTTCGTTAGTTTCGTAAATACACGGGCAGAATTTTAGAGATGACTCACTTTCACACAATGTCGGAAATTGCTCATAAATGAGCAACTGACTCCATCATAAAGGCATTTTGAATAAAATATTATTATTTCCTTTTTCCCAAATGTTAATTTCCTCAATGTTGTTTTCCTTTCTTAAAAAACGTATTGTTATAATAAATAATAAAACATTAATTAGGTAGTCGCAAGGTGAATTACAATTGAATGCTATTATCTTCTTTGAAATACTATAGAAAAGGAAAGAAGAATAGTAAAATTGTCATTGGTTCTAGCCTGCTAATACTAATATGCTGGAAATTTATGCACCGCCAATCACAGTTGTAGACGAACAAAATAATTTAAGATTAAAAAAATATGAATGCTGATTAATTAATTAATTGTCGATAATTGTGCATTTGTTTGAATTTACAGGTTGTGAGATGTTTGAACGTCATAATAATCTGCTACTATAAACACAGTAATTGGATGAATAGTTGTGGTTCAAAAACTTTCTTGATTAATCAATCTGTCCCGATAATAATTAAATTACTAATTTCTTCGGCAGTTGTTAGGGATAACAGCATCCATACATCCATATGCCAATTCTATGGGCGTGCTATTTGAAAAAGTAGGTCATATTGCTGAAAGGTTGTCTACAACTGACATCAAACCCCAAAACTCCTAAATTTGTGTGTAATATATATTATATGCACGACGACAAATCCCTTTAACAAATTTTTTTTAAAAAGAACATTACCACTATAGATTATGAATCGAATTTTGTTCATGAATGTTACTTAAACCAATAGTATATTTATCCTTTTTTTTTTTGCAGAACTTGTTATAGCTTCATTGGTCATTCATTTCGTTGTCATTGTTGCTGAAATTTATGATTCACATATATGAAATTCAAATTAGCCAATCGAATTTCATATCCAAAACACCCACCTCAGAACATTAATTATAATTTGGATCACATGATTGACATCACGAACAGTTAGTATTGTAAGTTGAACTTTTGCAACGTTTTCCTTCTCTATCATTTGAATATTGGTATTAGTGATAGAAGTTTTCATTCGAAACTTGACATAAAATTAATGTCACCAATAAAAATCTTCGTTGAGGGTAACAAAATTTACCTGAATCATTTAAGAAATCGTGTTATGGAGATACAACGGAAATTAATAAGTGACCGCATGGTCAATGTATGCATTATTATTATTATTATTTATAATTTGTGTAAACAAATGGAAATTATATATTAAAAGTGACTCTACCATTGGTTCATGAACGCTTATACATCCAAGTATTCAATAATCTTGAAAGATTTCAATTTTTCTTTTACCTCTTTTTTAATATATTATAATTCGTATATATTTTTCCATTTATTATTATCACGTAACTTTTGACAATGTATAAACTAATTTTCATTTTCCTTGAATTCTATTTTTACTTGCTGTGCTTCACCAAATAATTTTTATTTAGTTGGTTCATTCACATCAAAAAAATTTAATAATATGAAATTCAAATTTTATATCAATAATTATACTCTACAAATATAGAATTGCTGGATTATTATGGTCACCAACCATATGAAATAAAGCTTCAATAATAATAAAATAAAATTTATATGTGATCAAGATCTAATTCTATTATTACTATAACATAAATAATTAATATCAGTTTGTTCTTGAAATAACATAAACCAGATATAGAGAACTCTTTTCTCGAGCAGCATCTTGATCTCTATCAAATATAAATTTCCAAAAGTGACAAACAACTTTGTTGGTTATCTTTAGTAATATTTTTTTGATGTAAACGTGTTTGATTATTATATTTAAAGAATGAACGAACGTGATTAACAATATAATGAGTTAAAATGATTGGGTAAAAGATTTATGTTGTTTTTTGAGTAATATTTATTATAATTTAATTTTTATTTTTGTAATTTCCGTGCTGTCGCATTTAATTTTGGTATAGCGTTATATTGTAACTGATAAATTGAGAAGATCTGCCAAATTTAGTAAAGTACGTCATTTTTGCAGAATTTTTATTTTCCTTCTTTCCTTCACAACTTACCCTTAACATTAGAAAGATTATTTTCATTCCAATTATTCCTTCTTATAAGTTATACCAAATATTTTGCGGAGATATGTTCTTATAAAATTATTAGCATATATAAACGCCCTTCCTTCCTTCATCCAAAAAAATTGTTTTAAATTAAAACTGTGAAAAACACACGCGCACATATAACATCACATTTTATTATCCAATTAATAATAATCAATGCATAATGAATAAACAAAAAACAATCGTAAAGAAGTTTCGAGATAAAAAAAGTAAGCATTCATTTCATCTTAATTGGAAGTTTAGAGAAAATGTACACCAATTAAACCAATTAAATGCGTGATTTAGCTTTAAGCACACAGCCGCCTAGTCTATATTTGATTGACTACAGAGCAATAGAAATTGCAAGAACAAGGAATATCGCACCATACAATAAAGTCTTCCTTTTTCAGATTCTAGTAATAAATAGGAATATATTGTTTTTCTTGAAAGAATGAGGAGATTTCTCCAAGAACATTTACATTTAATTGTAAATTGTAGATTAACTCTGAATGGTGAGAATATAAAAATGGAAATTTCTAATTTCTGTTTTCGAGAAAAAATTTACGCTTCCAATTGTAATTTATTTATTTATTTGATGTCAATAATAATGAATTTTTATTTTAGGAATTTAAATAAATGAAAGGGAATTTCCAGGCTTTCACTTTTTAGGTAACATATGAAAGATTATGGTGCGACATGGTACTACTTGGAGTGCAATGTAAATAAAATAAAATAGATTAAGCGGTTGAGTGGGTGAATAGAATGTTTTAAAACGATTATGTAATTCAGGTTTTGTTTTGTTACACGTCGGAAAATTTTCTTATATAAATTTGTAAAAAATTTTCATGATTTTTTTTTTACTTTTTTTTTTCTGACCTTTAGTAATAACAATAACAATAATAATATTTTTTAATGAATAAAATTATGAAAAAAAAGGTAGCAAATAATATTAGAAAACAAATGTTATTTGATTCGATAATACAATCATATGAATCATTTAGACCTGATAGTTCACTTAAGATTGAAAAGAATGATGTTGTCAACATGGTAAATCCAAAGTCACATAAATTTCCAAATGCTTTTATTATTTACCGAAAAATGACAAAGGACGGACCGAGGCTGAGGGATCAAAAATTAACAGTCTCCCAGGTCTCATCGTTAGCGGGAATGCTTTGGAAAAGTGAGGATAACCAAGTTAAAGAACGTTATCGAAAATTAGCTCAAGAGGCTGAAATAACATATAAACAGAAAGTCGGTTTACCTTTACATATGATACATTACGATAGTGAGAGAGCCGCTTCCAAATCAACATTAAATACCATTAAACTAGAGGAACCTAATTGTGGTAGCCCAGCTGTGATCAATCCCTCGAATAATTTAAATAATTCCATCAGCGTCCAAATAACCCCTATTTCAGAAAGCCACGTTCCTATTAATGTTAATTATGATAATTCGAACAATCATTCAGAATTCCAGCAAAATTTTTATTCTGATACCAATTTAGAAGGGATAAATTATTCCGTAAATTCATATACTGATTGTGCAACCGGAAATTTATGTAATAACAATAATAATAATATTAGTAGCAGTGAATTTATTTGTCCTTCCACCAATGATAGTGATAGTTTATTAACAGATGAAATTTCATCATCACAATTATTAGCATTACCACCACCACTATCATCATCATCGTCATCATCATCATCATCATCATCGTCATCATCATCTCCTCTCGAAACAACCTATCTTTCATGTTATTATCATCCAATTAATGAGATTTTATTTTTCATTCAACAACAACAACTTAATAATTAAGTAAAATAGTATTTTTATTTTACAATTAATTTTTTTTAACTCGTAGAACTTTATATGTATATTTTTCAAATGCACTAATTATACTATTTATTTTTTTTTCATTATTTAATATGAGCAATGTTTTATAATTATATTCGTACATTCGTTATATATATATACATGTATATATATATATATATTATTTCTTTAGAAATTCTATATATTTTATAAATAATTTTAAGAATTTTTATTTTTATGATTCGAAATAAAAAAATAATTGAAAGTTGACTCTTTCACGAAAATATCCCCGTTTCATTGATTAATAAAAACAAAAGAAGTGAATTCTAACGAATGAATTTTGTCGATATATTATTAAACTGCTATTAGACCTTTTTTCGTTTATCATCTGTCGGGTAATTTTTCTTCTTTTGCATAACCCAAATATTAACATTAAAATCAAAAGGTTTTTCAAACAAATAAAGACAATGTTAGCATTAGAGATATTGATAGTAATAGAGATAGTAAAAGAGAAAGAGATAACGATGATGGTGGGAGAAATACTTTAAAAAGGAGGTGGTGTAGATAAACGTGTTAAAGTGACTTTTTACGTGTATTAAGTCAAGAAATACTATTCAGATGTCAACCACGTGACCCATAATTATTAACTAAGAATGGATGAGACAATAGATAAATTGATGCAACCGCGGAAGAATCTATAATAATAGCAGCTATCTTTAATGGATTGTTGATTTAAAAGACATATTTGGATTGGTAGATGATGGTAGTAACAACTGTATATAAAGCTAATAGAATAAATTATATAATAATAATAGAAATTTAGAAATGTACGAGTGATTGTAATGAAATATATTTCACGATGAGGTATATTTATTTTAATAGTAAGAGTAATAGCGAGAATAATGAGTTCAATATACAGAAATTTCATTTATATTTGTGATAGCACTGGTCCCAAGTAAATAATTTACACAAATTGATATGAATATGTCTTCCTATCAGTTAGTTGTAATTGGTGGAGTTTTTGTATACTTCAATTCCGTACACTATTCTTTTACTCAAAATTCAGTTGGTCCAAAAAAAAAAAAATTCTAAAATTCTAAAATTCTAAAATTCTAAAAAAAAACAAAACAAAAAATGATCAAATGGGTGTTTGAGTACTACTTTATGTACAAAATAAGAACACTATTCAGTACTGGTGGATAATTAATATTTCTAAATATTACTGGGCGCTGGGTTACTATTACCATTACCATTACTATCACTATTAATATTAACTAATTTATTATTATTATTATCATTACATACATTTTGGGAATTTCCCCAATACTGGGAAATTCTGCAAAGCAAGCAAGCATAATCGGTTTTGTTTGTCACTTGATGCTTTCCCTTTTTCCTTGCATTTCTTTCAACATCCTAAACTATTAAACGACCCTAAAGTATATTATTGTAGTTGCAAATATTTTAAAAATAAACTTTTTACTTTTTTTTTTTCAAATTTTTATTTAAAACTATTAAACATAAATTTAAATCTCCGGATAAAGATAAAGGAAAAAATATGGGCGAATTTAAAAAATAAAGGTAGTGAGTGATATTGATATTTATAGAGGCAGCACATTAAAAATGTTTTTAATATCAGGGATGGAAATTTTAGTGATTTAATAAATATTAGTAGTGATAATGGTAGAGATATTGATAGATAAACATTCTAATATTTTTTTATCAACTCAAATATTTAGATAAAGAAGAGCATGGCGGATGTCAAACTTGTGAAAAATATAATACTTTAGAAGCATGGCGTCAAACATGTGACCCACAGTTATTAACACAAGGCTGAACCAGTGGTTATGAAGGATTAGATGAATTGATTAAAAGCACACAGCTTAAAGCAAAAGAATACGATAATCAATCTTATTTTCAATCGATTCCTTATGATGATTTCAAAAGGTTTGGTGAAGATAAAGTTGCAATTGTATACGAAGCTACTTGGATAAATGATGAAAATAAAAGATGTTATAAGGATATTAATTATTTATAAGATCTTTCAAACGAATTTTTAAATGAGGTAAAATATGCTATTATATATTTTAAATTTTTCTATCAAGCATTTTCACTATTATTATTGCTAAATTTTAATATATATATATATATTAGTTTGAAAAATTTCCGTTAATGTTCTTAATATAAATAGCTTAAATTTAATTAATACTCATGGCACAACACAAGATCTAATTACAAAAGAATATACATTTACAACAGATGGAAGCCTTCACAATTATTTGACAAACAATTTTAAAATTATATATTGGCTTAGCGTATTAATCTACGGATGCTGTTCCAGATAAACGTTCATCTGTCAAAAAAAGTAGAAAAAACTATTGATTATTGGAATAATGCATTTTATATTGAACAGGTAATGTGTATTGATATTCTAGAAGAGAGCTTGATAGATTAAAGAGAGATATTTGATTAAATGGATAAAGTACTAATGATCCTTCAACAATTACAGAAACTGTTCATCCAAATACAAATGACACCATGAAAGCTAGTCATAATGGTAACTATTAATTTAATTTAATTTCAATCAAAATTTTAATAATTTAAGGTTTAACACCGACTTTAACTTCAATACCATATTAAATTAATACAATTGATATTTTGCAGGTTCAAATCAATTGGATTTAACTATACCAGATGAAATATCAAATTAAATTTATGTCATTCTTGGCATAGTAAATCAAAAAATTCAATGGTCTACTAACATTAAAGTCCATTATCAAGATACTCATCCATCAATAATTGTTTCGTCAATTATAAAAATATCATATTTGAGCAATGTTTCACAACTGTAAATTTGGTGTAAACAAACAAATTTGTTTAAAAACAAATAAATAGATGAATTCTTCCCGAGTAGAAGCGCTCGAGTGTTATTATAATAATCGTTATTTGCTTGTTATTTCACTCTAATTTAGAACTAATTTGTTTTCTCTTTGTTAATTAATAATAGTGATGAAGATCTATCAAGATTGGAAATGCCTTACACATAAACACATTAAACGCTATTAATTACAAATAACAACAACAAATTGTGTTTATTCGATTCAATAAATCAATCCAATTGACTTATTAGCGATAATTATTATCAAATGAGAATTTAACACCTTTACGTGGCCAGCCACTGATAATATGTTTGTAATAGTAGAACTTTTATTCTAAAAAAATTTTCTCAATTTCTAAATTTGGAATTTTCAAAATGCTAAGGCTCGACCAATTTTTAGTTTAAGAAAAAACTAGCTGATAAATTTTTAAGCTCAATGAAACTTATTGGTTAACTTTTTTTAAAATGATATAAAAATTTTTTGTTTTAATATTTTCGATAAAAGTGAATATATATATATATATATATATATATATATACACACATCTATTAATTAGAAACAATGATTATTATTGGGTAAATAAATATCTTTATAATGAATAAGATGTCAATGCTCCAATCGATAAAAATGAATGTTTTACACCTACATGCAAAGTCTTTCTTTAAATAAAGTAGAAAACTACAATGTAAAAAGTCTTTGTTTCTAATGAACCTCGACTTAACTGTTTCAATAATAGAAAGTATTATTTAAATATATAATCTCTCAAGTAGTATGTTTTTTTTATAGGCTTTGTTCCTAATAAAACTCCACAGGTACTGGAGTTACCTAGATAGCCAAAGTAGCAACTACATGTTTTTTCCTATTGCACATACAATTACTATTTAATTATGTGAAATGAATTTGAAAACCCGGTTTTAATCTATTTTAGTCACCAGCATAATTTCGTGAATTGAATTGAATTTATAAAATGTAAGTATCATTCATTACTTGGAATAATTTTAAGAGCTTTTCTAGTTAATATAAATATATTTTTTTTCGATCAAAAAAAAAAATCTGTAATGTTCAAATTAGCAATTAAATTAAGATAGCTTGATAAACAAAGATTTAAATGTTTTTATATTGTTTAAGTTTCTAAATTTTAATCTATATAATAGAAATTTGTAGATATAGTATAGTGCAAGACACCTAGTCCCACAACTTTTTATTGGCCTTGTAGATCCTTCTCTAACTCCAAAAATGGAAAT
>CAUDNR010004556.1:1819-40046 GCA_958430865.1 Entrophospora sp. SA101 | reverse complement strand
CTTCTATATATAATAATTTTAATTATTAATTTATTTGGATGATGATAATTAATACACAATATTAAATCTTCACGAACATAACATAACAATATTAATATTTAATTATTAATATTAAATCATTCTGACTAAATATAAAAATTTCCCGATCTCGAACCTTTTGGGGGATCCATCCCTAACATCATACATTACTTGGCAGAATTATATTGCAACAACTGTAATTGTATATAACTGCGGTCTATATTAAAAAACGCCAAAAAAAGGTATGACGCCTTTATGATCCAACTTATTTTATTTATATAATAAAAATGACGAAAGTTATTATGCTTTTAATAATATATTACCACGACAAAATTTTGTATAATTCTTTGGTTGGTTGCTTTTTTTATATAGAGAGAATTGAATACGATATAATAAGAGGCTTCTTTAGTAGCTAATATAGTAATAGATTGTCCACTAATGGACTAATATTGTAATGATCCTTTCGTATCTTTAATTGACGAATGATTGTTGGATATCAGATATTGGTCACTCTAAATTGTTAAGCGACCTGTCGAAGAATGAAAGTGGAGTCTAACTAATTAAATATTTTTCTGTCTTCTTTTTTTACAAATTAAAACTATTACTAGTATTTCTTGTTTAATTTCATAAAATCAAACGTGTTTGAATTGTATTTAGTGCCTGAGTCTGAAATACACATATGCAGGTCAATTATTAGTGTATGTAGAGCAACTTTTACATACATATGACACTTAATAGTAATACATAATAGTATTATTAATAAAATAAAAAGTGATTGAGCTGCATTTAGTATCTGACTTTGAAGCAACATAGGCTGACCAATGTTGGTATTTTACATAGCACATAAGACAGGTTTCGATACAGATTTTTGTAAGTTTTTAATTTGGAAGATTTAAAATAGAAAACAAAGAATGCTGAAATTCACTAGAGTTGGTAAAGTGAAGTTGTTCTTTAAATAGTGCAATTTTCGTTTTTCAATTTTTCAAGATTTATATCAATTAATCTTGGAGAAATTTAATAAACAACTCTCAAAAAACCATTATTATCTGGAAGTAAGTGTACGAATAATATTACGAGAAAATTGTTGTTACACGCCATTCAATTCCGCAAATAATGTAACCGTTGTTCTCAAACTCTAAAGACACCAAGTTAAATTATACAATGTCACATGCTAAACTATTGTCACTATTATCAGAGGAAAGAAAGGAATTTGTATATAAAATTTATAATGGAATGCATAATAATGCAGTAATTAATTCTGATGAAGAAAGTAGAAAAGATTATTTTTCATTAGTCCAAAAAACAAGGAGCTTTCTGAAAATGAAAAAGAATATTGTAAAGAAAATTTTATTTATGAATTTGAATTAAAAAATGCAAAAAAATAAAAAGGGAAAACCAAAAGAATGTAACAAGTGTAATTGACAAGATACTCTGATAGATTCTGTGAAAGTTGCATTAGCTTACAATAACAGAGTTTTTTTACTAATTGGACATCTGGTAATAACATAGTTGATAATTTTATTCAACAATGTCAAATGAAATCATCCTTGCCAAACTATATTTTGGAATGGATACCTTTTAAGAAATTTTATAATATAAAAAAGTTAACTGAAGGTGGATTTAGTTCAATTTATACTGCTGTATGAAATAAGAGGAAAAATAAATGATTACAATGAAAATAAAAAAGAATTTGGTTATTTTGGAAGACAAAAAATAGTACTAAAAAATTTAAATGATTCAAATAATTCAGAAAATTCTTTTTTGATGAGGTTGGTAGTTGTCATTTATAACAAAAATAAACAACACTGTGTTATATAATGCTAATTGATTTTATATTTATGTGTTGCATTATGTTGGATACATGAAAAAGATTTAATCCATTGTGATTTACATAGTGGTAATATATTATTGCAAGGAGGTGGTTGTTATAACTAAACAATTATGATTATATGGACCAGTTGATGAAAAATTATCAAATAAAATTTATGGAATTATACTATATGTTGCACCTGAGCTACTTAGAGGCAAAAAGAAACAGATATTTATAGTGTTGGGATGTTAATGTGGGAAATATTTGCAGGTTATCCACCATTTGATGATAGAGCTCACAATCATCATTAATTTTTGATATATGTGAAGGCTTATGACCACCAAATATTACCTGGGATGCCTGATGATTACAATAATGATTATCAAAATTTTTTAAAAAGAGAAAAAATCTTGCAATGAAACCTCAACCATGGATGACAGATCTTTTACTTTATCTTGCTCATTCCAGAAAAACAATTTTAAGAAACTTTAAAAATAATGGATGTTTATGCAATTAGTTTTGGGAAGGCCATTTTGGTGAACAATTTTTTGGTTGTGATTTATTACGAAATGTTTGAAAGAACAAAATAATGCTAGTTTTTTTTTTCTGGTGGTTTATATTGGCAAGGCATAGAAAATACAATGTACAATGCACCTAAAGAACACTTATCACAATTCAATGGATACTTCATTGACGCTACGCAAATGGCAAAAAACTTTAATATAAAAAAAATTTAAGGATGCAATTGTGGAACAAAAAAAAAGATAAATTTTATTATTTCCAACATGAGAGTGAAGGTGCAGACCACATTAACAATGGGTTATTGTACTTTTATTTACTACAAAAAATTTACATATATGTATACTAATGAAAAATAATACAAAATATTTATTTATTTTAATATTTATAAAAATTGGCTAAATTCAAATTTCTGTTTATAAAATCATGATTATTAGTTTTATTTATTATTTCCTTAGTCAACTTCTTCAATAGTAGGTCCAGAATCATCGCCAGCTGCAGTATCAGTAGCATCTGGAAAACCACCTGGAGCACTACCGGCTGGGAATCCACCGCCTGGAGCACCACCAGAACCATAAAGTTTCATCATTATTGGATTAGCAATTTCTTCAAGCGATTTCTGTTTATGTTCGTATTCATCTTTTTCTGCTTCTTGATTGTTATCAAGCCATGTAATTGATTCTTGAATTGCATCTTCGAGTTTCTTTTTATCATCTGGATCAAGCTTGCCTGCAATTTTTTCATCCTATATTGTTATTATCATTATTAATAAGTTTATCAATTCGTGAATTAATTATTATTATTTTCAATAAATAAATTATTTACCTGAAGCGTGTTACGCAAATTGTATGCATAACTTTCTAATCCATTACGTGCTGTTATTTTTTGAGCTACTTTTTCGTCTTCTTCACGGTATTTCTCAGCATCCGAAACTAAATTGATTGAATTAATAATAATATGAGATACATTACATATTATTTTTAACTTTTCGAAAATTTAAAATTTTAATTTTATCATCATTTTAATTGATTGCTAACCCATTTTTTCAATTTCTTCTTTTGATAATCTTCCTTTATCATTAGTAATTGTGATCTTATTAGATCTACCAGTAGTTTTATCAGCTGCAGATACCTAATTTATTAAAAAAATTTTGTTAATTTTTTTAATAAATAAATCCATTAATTCTACCTCTATTTCGAATTACAACCATAATTGAGATAAATGTAATATACATACATTAAGAATTCCATTAGCATCGATATCAAAAGTGACTTCAATTTGAGGTATACCACGTGGAGCTGGTGGAATACCAGTTAATTCGAATTTGCCCAATATATTGTTATCTTTGGTACGAGTACGTTCACCTTCATACACTTGAATAAGCACTCCAGGTTGATTATCAGCGTAGGTAGAAAATATTTCTGATTTTTTGGTTGGAATGGTGGTATTACGTTTGATAAGAGGCGTCATCACACCACCAGCTGTCTCGATACCAAGTGAAAGTGGTGCAACATCAAGTAAAAGAAGATCTTGTGTTTTCTCGGATGTGTCACCAGTCAAAATAGCTGCTTGCACAGCTGCACCATATGCAACAGCTTCATCAGGATTTATGGACTTGTTGGGTTCTTTGCCATTGAAAAAGTCTGATACCAATTTTTGAATTTTTGGAATACGAGTAGATCCACCAACCAACACAATCTCATGTACTTGAGCTTTATCAATTTTTGAATCACGAAGCACCTTTTCGACTGGGTCCATAGTGGAACGGAACAAATCTTGATTCAATTCTTCAAACCTGGCACGAGTTATAGATGTGTAGAAATCAATTCCTTCAAAAAGCGAATCAATCTCAATGGATGTTTGTGCTGATGCTGAAAGTGTACGTTTTGCACGTTCACAAGCTGTCCTGAGACGACGAAGTGCTCTAGCATTTGTGGTAAGATCTTTTTTGAATTTACGTTTGAATTCTTGAACAAAATGATTTACTAGACGATTATCAAAATCTTCACCACCAAGATGGGTATCACCAGCAGTGGCCTTGACTTCAAAAATACCATCTTCGATTGTTAACAATGAAACATCAAAGGTACCACCACCCAAATCGAAAATCAACACATTACGCTCTCCTTTTGTTTTCTTATCCAAGCCATATGCAATAGCAGCGGCTGTTGGTTCATTGATGATACGAAGCACATTCAACCCAGAAATCATACCTGCATCTTTTGTTGCTTGACGTTGAGAATCATTGAAATAGGCAGGTACTGTAACGACTGCATTTGCTACTTTTGTACCAAGAAAAGCTTCGGCGGTTTCCCTCATTTTTGTTAATACCATTGACGAAATTTCTTCTGGAGTAAATTGTTTAACTTCACCTTTATATTCAACCTGAATATATGGTTTGGTATTTTTATCAATAACTTTGAATGGCCAGTGCTATATTATTATTATTATTATTATAGAGGAGGAATGATGATACGAGAATTATTAAAGATTGATAGCAAATTATTATTATTATTTATATAATATTTATTATGTGTATAACACAATCGTCATCATTATTAGAATGTTTAATGTACCTTCATGTCAGATTGAACTTCTTGATCATTAAAACGACGACCAATAAGACGTTTAGCATCGAATACAGTATTGTGTGGATTCATGGCAACTTGATTTTTTGCAGCATCACCAATTAAACGTTCAGTGTCAGTAAAGGCAACATATGAAGGTGTTGTACGGTTGCCTTGGTCGTTAGCAATAATTTCAACTCTGTCATTTTGCCAAACACCAACACAAGAGTATGTGGTTCCCAAATCAATACCAACTAAAGTAAATTATATTGATAAATAAATTATGAATGTAAGTAATGATATATGATATTATTATTTATTATTATTATTATCATTATTATTGTTGTTATTTTTATTATCATTATTTCGAAATTTAAATTAATAATAATAATTACCTGCTTTTCCTTCTGCCATTTATTTTTTAGCAAGAGTAAAAAAGTGATAAATATTTACAGACTGTTTTTTATTTTATTTAACAAAGATCTTTTTTTTTTTTTTTTTTTTTAAATAATATTAAATAAATAAATGGATAGGCTTTTCAAGCAATTTTTCCATATTAGTACATTCATTTTCTGTGTATTCTTCATGCATTTTCCGCATAAACTTTTCATAGTAATGGTAATAGGGGGTTACCGCCAATTCCAGCTCACACTTCATAGATATTAACATCCTTGGAACAGATCATCTAAAGGCCAACAATACCAAACTATTTGTAAATTCTGAAAACGATCATATTTATACATCTTTTGGCACGGTAACTAATAATGGAAATTCTCAATTAGGATTTGGTAGATTAGCTGGAATAGTTGCTGGAATTAGTTGGATATTGTATGCTCGATATAGTTTTATTTTAGAAGAAGGCCTGAATTTTTAAAGGATTTTATCATTATTCACTGTTCACATTTCCATAATACGATTTTATTTTGCACGCAATGTACCAATCTTTGGTTACATCATTACATCATGTTTGTGCACCACAACTGTTTTTGTCCACTATATACATTTATGATTCCTGGTTTCAAGATCTAAATCATGGTGAATGTGCGTGTCAGGCTCTCTCTAGTCAAGGATAAAGTTTGTAATCAAATTCATTTCGCCCGATTTTTGATCATGTATGTGCGAGTGTGTGCATCGGAAAAATAAAATTCTTGATAAAAGTACAAGTCACACTTGTCCTGCAATCACACATGCCGTACAAATCTCAAATCATTGTGACTATTACTATGGCATTCAAATTAAATTTTGGGGCAAAGAATTTAAAATTATGGCAACATTGTCAAATCTCAATTATTTTGGCATCCCCATATATGATCCTTGCATTCATCTTTTATATAAAGTCCAACAAAGGTACCCGATGTGCCTGCTGATGCAACATATCAAAAACTCGAAAATCCATATTATTACTTATAAAGTTAGTGTTTGCAACTGATTGAAATTCTGCAGCAGGTTGCAACATAGATTGTAACATCCTAAGTTGAAATTTCTTAGTTGCAGACACCAACTTTAATTACTTAACAATGAAATTGAATCATGCGTACCGAGTTGGAATGGAAGAATGATATAATTTCTCAAGGTAAGTTATTTGTCTATTTTTTCTGTGTTAGTGAAGTCGTAAAGATCTGATATTTAGTATTTCTGTTTTTGTAAGTAGTACCTTTATCAAAATATTTATTCAAATCACCTTTTCATCAGCGAGCCACATGTCTGTATCAACACATTATACAGCATACTTGAATCAGATTGAAATGTACTGGATAGAATTTACAACTCTTCTTAATCAAAGAAGAGCAAGAGATACGTGCTTTCCAAATCTATGTATAAAGGTGATATAGTAGATGGAAAGTGGCTTTTTTTGATGGGAAAAAAGATCCCTGTTATATTTCAGGGGGTTTTGGATTACATCCTTGAGGTGTAAAAATTCTATACGTATTTAGTCTATTCTGTTCCCACGAAGCGAAATGGTATTATACTAACAATGACACAACTTCTTATCCTCATAAGTGGAAGTTTACAGATTGAAAATAATGACAATTTTGAAAACAAAGTCAATCATTGCTTAGAAAGTGAGGATTGTAATTTAGAAGATGGGAATAATGATGCGTAGACTGAAGATAATGTTAACAAAGAAATTTAAGCAAATATATCAAAAAAGTCAAGGCTTGTATTAACTTTTTCCAATAACCATTAAATGTCTTGCTCCTTCATCTTGAATATTTGCATTAATTAATTTTTCAACTACAAATAACATAATTTACATAGAAGAAATGTTGATAATGAAGTTGTAAAAATAAAGACAGAAATTTAAATAATTGTTAGTTGATAATATATTTTAATAAAAATCAGATCTGGTTTTTGCTTGTTTTATTAACGACTTCAATGATTTTGATTTTCGTCAAGGGTTTAGTCATTCATCAAGGGTTTGACTTTCGTCAAGGATCTAGTCTTTCGTCAAGGAAATTAATACGGTTTTGAACTGTTTGGCACACCAAATATAGAACATCTTAATATTACCTGCTGTCCATTTATTCCTGAATCAACTATTAATGAAGCTCTTCAACTTTGTCCTAAACTCAAGCATTTTGAACTTGGTTTTAGTAACATTTTTAACGTAACTATCAGAGAAATTGCTTGAATTTAAAATACTTGAATTGGAGCATTTTGAAAATATTGGTTAAAAGAGCTTAACACAAATATTTACATTGAAAATTATAAAGAACCATATAAATGGTCTAATTCCGAATCAACTAGTTCTGATTCAGATGATGGTTTCCCTCAATTTTATAACTAGGATCAATTCAAGATAATGATTCGAATTCTCGGGATCCTTTATTTTCGCATTTAATAATTTTCTCAGAGAAGGTTCTATCCCTGATCATCCATCGTGGATTACAAATAATAATGCTTTGTGACATAGATGAGTAATTAATGATTGATGACATATGTAAAATGCAAAATTCATAAAAAGGGTCACGAGCCTTATCCAGTTAATGACATTAGTATTAGTAAAAGCTTAGTTGATAAACTTGGAATAAAATTTAACCCCTGATTCTTCAGAGACAAATGAATCTGATACTAATTTAGATGTGTTAATGGAGAGAAATTTACAATTACAAAGCAAAACACGGTTATAGACATTACAAGGCAGACGCTCACAGTAAAGCTAAATTTCAATAAAAGTAAATTTTCATGTATATATTGATATCAATGTCAACATAACGTAATAAATTCCAAAATGCTACGCAAAAATTAACCAATTATATATGATAAATCAGCCACCAGGCCAGTTTATTATATGGGAAAAATAAAAAGTAAAATATAGTATAGATATGTATACTCTAAAATTTTGCGTTATTTTTCTTCTTTAATCTCCTGTCTTCACACAAAGGAGGGTTTACATAACCTATCTTTCTAGTCCTCATTTGTTTCTATTCTTTTCTATGTGGTTCTGAAGCCTGCATAATCAAGCTTTGGTTGACAATTAATATATTCTATAGATTGAAAATAGTTGTCAGTAATTTAATAAAAGATTACCCATATCAAAATGGATACATACTCATAGGATTCCTGAGAAGTCTACAAGCTTGTTTAACGTATCGATACCATCTAATGTTTCTCGCCATAGTTTTATTTCATCATCGGACCTTTTGGTATTATTGCAAATTATAAGTGATAATTCAGCATAACTAAGCTCACTAATTTTTCTCTTCATGTTTTATCAAAGCCATAATATCAGGCTTCTTTCCCATCCGAATTGTAAAAAATTTGCTCGCCAAACTTTGTCTTTCCGCCCTGTAATGAAAGTCGATTTTGAATAATCAATATATTCGTAGAAGAGTTGGACATATTGAAAAAATTTACTTACGTGCTTAAGCAGACGCACCCATTAGACATATCTTCCAGACTAGCCTGAAGTAAATGCATAATTATATCCGTGATATAAGTTCCCTCACTTTGTTCTTTGCGAGCTGTACTTTTTTGAAAGCTGAATTCTTCCACACTTTTCCACTAGATGATAATATAAAATTTAGTAAATTAAATATGTATAGAAAAATATTACTGAAACTCACAGTATGCTTAGTATTCGTTCTGTTCTTTTTTCCGTGGATAATATTTATGAGGATGCATGTATCACCAGACTCATTAAAGTCATCTAAAATTTCCTACACTTGAATACAACAGATTCAGGTAAGTCGTATTTCATATTCTCCCTAGGTTCCTGATAACAAAATTTATGTAAATAAAATGCAGTTTATATAACAAATTATGTGAGATAAATAAATTAATAATTATTACCAAGAAATGATGTCTTTGTCTCGATCCTAACTTTTCCACGGTAATAGAGTCATCGCTAAGAACCGCATTCGCCTCTTTACTTTGCCTTGAGAGTTCAGAAGGGTCACTATATTCCAATAGATTCTTCTTAAACCATAAAGAGATATATCCGAGTCGGTGAAATTCTAAAAAACATTATATATAAGTTTTTCTAGATAAACAAACAAGATAGAATTATTAAATACTTACGTTAAGTGTCGATTTTAATGTATTAAATTTTTTCAATCTTTTCACGTGAATTATTCGGAACAGGTTCCTATATAACTTGGTTAACCTTTATTAATAGGACCTCTTAATATAAATCACTTTCAACCCTAATATGCTTTTATACCCAGATTGCATCTACAACAGATGATATATGTTAGTTTTGTGCGAAACAATTATTTATATATGTGCCAATCAGATATCTAATATCGGTGAACTACAGAAGCATCATTTTTTTTTTTGACTATGAAGTTACGCACAGCCAGGAAGGTAGCAGCACCCTTGACACCTCGAGGGATTTTCATCCAGCCTTCAGCTATAACCACTCAATCGGCTTATTTATCTGCTGTAGTATCATCGTGAATATAATCAAATAAAAAAACCTTTTAATATGCAACTACCTGTGGTAATATTTCCAATATTTTTAACTTTCGATCATTATCATTTATTTTTGTTAATGCAGAATTTACTGCACGGTCCGCTAAATTCCTGATAGTATTATATTCACCCAATGTATTTCCTTCTATCGCTAAATAAACAACTGATGTAAACATAGAGGGCTTTTTCTGTGATTGGCTGACGCATAATGAAATTGATTGGATAATTTTATTACTACGCCGATCACCACTATTCAATTATCAAAAATAATAAAATGCCTATAGTTTGAAGCAAGGTTGGGTGGCGAAATGTCTCCTTTTCGTCACATAACGAAAATAAATGTGACGAAATAGGGTTATTACACTTTGAGTAATTTGACGAAAGTGACGAAATCAACAAAACAATAAAATAATTTTGTAGATTTTAAATTAGGGAGTAAGTAAAATTCATGATGTCAAATTCTAATTTACCCAATTCACCAATTCCTTCTCAATCATCATCATATAATATGAATTTGCAAACATTAAAATTAGATAATATATCTGAAAGTTCATTTAACAATAATCAAGAATTAGCAGGACGTCCTGTGTTTGATGTATGGTTACACTCCATTAAAATAGTTAATGAAGAATCATTTCAACAATCAGAATTATCAGATGATTCTACAGATTTTGAAGAAAGTTATGAAACCAGCAATAGATGTGAAGCAGCAATTCCTACTAAAATTTTGCGTACAAAAATTAAGTATCCAACCAAGAAACATGAATTTACGATGTAAAAAAATGTTTAAAATTAAATTTTTGTTTTAATTAAATCTAAATAAAATTGAATTTTATATTTTCGTCATCTTTATCACAATTTGACTTTTGACTTTACCCTTTATCACTTTTCGTCACTTTCGTCACATTTCGTCACATGTGCCCCATTTGACGAAATACTTTTTACACAAAATATTTTCGTCACCCAACCTTGGTTTGAAGCAACACAAATATAAAAAAAAATTTTATCCCCCATTTGAATTGAATATTTTTATTCGTAAAAAAATATATTTACAAATGTTGAAAGCTTGCATTGACCTTTGCGACTTGTATGCACTATTAATCCTTTTTGCCTAATGAAAAGTATTACATCGTTAATAAGATTCAACACATTTGCTATAGTAATCACTAACTATAATAAAACATAATAATATTCATACCTTTCTTTGGTCTAGATCCAAGCATGTTGTGATCATTTCTTTATATTATAGAACCAGGAATAATTTTTCAAAGTGCAAGAGTTTATAAACGTACCTTTAAACATGTTAGTTCACTGTTTTTTTTTGCTGGATTTGTTATAACAAAAAAAATTTCAATAATGAAATAATATATAAAATATATTTATTTAATTTTTTTTTTGAATGTTTGGAAACATTTCTCACGGGTCAGTTTGTATATTAATATGTTTAAAAATGTGGATTATTATCACGAATAATCATGAGAAAATTTTTTGTTACTTTCAAATTTCTCCACAAAATAATGTAACCAACCACTCTATTCGTTAAAACACAAAGCCATATTTTATATTTTATATTTTTATATAATGTTATATGTTAAACTATTATCATCATTATCGCCAGAAAGAAAGGAATTTGTATATAAAATTTATAATGGAATGCATAATAATGCAGTAATTAATTCTGATGAAGAAAGTAGAAAAGATTATTTTTCATTAGTCCAAAAAACAAGGAGCTTTCTGAAAATGAAAAAGAATATTGTAAAGAAAATTTTATTTATGAATTTGAATTAAAAAATGCAAAAAAATAAAAAGGGAAAACCAAAAGAATGTAACAAGTGTAATTGACAAGATACTCTGATAGATTCTGTGAAAGTTGCATTAGCTTACAATAACAGAGTTTTTTTACTAATTGGACATCTGGTAATAACATAGTTGATAATTTTATTCAACAATGTCAAATGAAATCATCCTTGCCAAACTATATTTTGGAATGGATACCTTTTAAGAAATTTTATAATATAAAAAAGTTAACTGAAGGTGGATTTAGTTCAATTTATACTGCTGTATGAAATAAGAGGAAAAATAAATGATTACAATGAAAATAAAAAAGAATTTGGTTATTTTGGAAGACAAAAAATAGTACTAAAAAATTTAAATGATTCAAATAATTCAGAAAATTCTTTTTTGATGAGGTTGGTAGTTGTCATTTATAACAAAAATAAACAACACTGTGTTATATAATGCTAATTGATTTTATATTTATGTGTTGCATTATGTTGGATACATGAAAAAGATTTAATCCATTGTGATTTACATAGTGGTAATATATTATTGCAAGGAGGTGGTTGTTATAACTAAACAATTATGATTATATGGACCAGTTGATGAAAAATTATCAAATAAAATTTATGGAATTATACTATATGTTGCACCTGAGCTACTTAGAGGCAAAAAGAAACAGATATTTATAGTGTTGGGATGTTAATGTGGGAAATATTTGCAGGTTATCCACCATTTGATGATAGAGCTCACAATCATCATTAATTTTTGATATATGTGAAGGCTTATGACCACCAAATATTACCTGGGATGCCTGATGATTACATGCAAATGATGCAGAGGTGTTGGAATATGGATCCATCAAAAAGACCAACTAGTAGAGAGCTTTATGATTTTGCTATTAATAAACATAGGGAAGTTCTTGATGATGATGATGATGATGATGATGATGATAACAGTGTTGGAAATAGTATCAGTAGTAGTAATAGTAATAGTAATAGTAATAATAGTAATAATAATAGTAATAATAATAGTTTAATAAAAAGATTATTCAAATTTTCTAAAATTAAAAATCATGGTAGCAGCAGCAGTGGTGGTAGTAGTAATTCACAACGAGTACATAAATTACATCCAAATGCATTTCGTACAAGTAGAATCTTAGATGGAGAGATTGCTAAATCTAAAAGCTTAAAAAGTTTTACAAGTAATGTAAAATAGTAAATGATAAATCACAGGAAACTAACTTATAAATTGGAAATGATTTTCAAAGGCAGTAGAAGAAAGCCTTCAAAATCAAACTGTTACATAATGAACTACCAGTACTAGAAATTTTAAAAAAACGTAGACCTGATTTATATGGGCAATTTACAAATTGTCCTAGGTGTAATTTAGCTCCTGAAGACTATGATCATTTATGGTATTGTGAGAATTCAAAAGATGCAGCTAAAACAATCAGTAAAAAACATCTGAATTCATTCAGTCACTAGTGGATCATAACCATAACCACAATAATAAAAATAGTAGTAACAATGATTACATAGATATACAAACAATAATTTGTGGAATAGATCCTTATTTCAACAATCCCACATCTTGTATACTCTTTATGAAAAATTTCACAAGAGGCTTAATTTCAAAAAATATAATACATAGTTTTACATGTATCAAACAATCAAAATCCAAAGGGAGGAAACAGCTCTGGAATTGTTAAGTATAATCCAGGAACTTTTCTTTGAAAAAATTTGGAAGCCTAGGTGTGAGGAGTTTATTGAATGGGAACACTCAATTGGGATATCAGATAAAAATAAAAAAAATTACAAAACAAAAAATTCTCAAGCTACTTCATCCAATTCTCAGAATGCTATACATTCTGATAAATGGGAAGAGTGTGTCAGAATTTTATACTTTTTGGTGTTAGGTGGGAAAATTTTGCCTTTAGCATGTTATCTTTTTTTTTAATTATTTAGATAGATTTATTTAAATATGACTTTTTAATTATTTTAAGTAAAGGTGGCAGGCTACTCTACAAAAAGTTTAGGTGCTTAAAACGTGCTTAAAACATACCTTTTTTTAATAATGAACAAAATTAAGTATGTTTTAAGTAACCTTTTAAGTGTATTTTAAGTGTATTTCAAGTATGCTAGTTTACCATCAAAAGTATGTTTTAAGTATATTTTAAATGTGTTTTGAGTATAATTTTATATACTTAAAACATACTTAAAACTCACTTAAAATGTTCTTGTTCTCTTCCATCGGTATATTTTAAGTATATTTTAAGTATATGATGTATATTTTAAGTGCATTTTAAGTATCTAAACTTTGTGTAAGGATAGCTTTAAATTAACAATAGGTTAATTGGGGTAGGATTACGTGTAAAAAAATTTTTGTAAATATTTAATAACGCATTAAATTTTATATAAATAAACGTGGTTTCAAGGCCTCACTTTAGCACAAAAAAAAAAAAAAAACGGAAGCGATTATCACGGAATAATAACTCAACAAGAAATAAACTGGTCTAATTTATTTAAATGTTACATTAATTAAAACACACCAATAAAATAATTAGCTCACGTTAGGGCGTTTATTCGAATAAAAATAAAAAATATATTCGAATAAGGAAATTAATTCAAATAAAATGAATAATCTGAATAATAAAATTGATTCAAAATTGATTCGAATAAGGAAATTAACTTAAATAATTCGAAAAACATTAATCTGGATAAAACAAGTAATTAATATTAAGGTCCAGTTTAAATTCAAGCTCACCGGAAAGATTGCCATTTATTAAAAAAACATGAATCTTGTTTTAATCTTTCCTTATTAGTTTCATTTTTAATTTCAATTTTTATAAAATCAATGTTTAAACCTTGTTGTATATATAATTCGAATATTTAAGTCCATTAGTATAAATTTTTTATTATAAATAAATAACAAAAAAAAATTTTTTTCAGACGCACACAAATATTTTTTTTTTAAATACACTATTTCTCTATAACGTAAAATTTTTCTATAAAAATAATGGACTTCCCTGATTCTTTTTTTATAATTAATTTTTCTCTTTACATTCAGAACTCAACAAGACGATTCTTTGATAAAATAAATACACATGATAAACCAATGTTTTTTTATTATCTACCTATTAAAAATTATCTCTCCTCTATAAGCCGATTTTATTAAGGTTTTTTAAAACTGAAGATTTTTTTTGTAAAAACGTTGACTTCGGTTTAACAAGCTCTGCCTGTATAACAAACGTCTTCTATAACGGAAAATTCATTGCAGATAGAGTGAAATTTTCATAATATAAATATGAAAATCTAGCCAAACCGAACCGTTCGGAGCTTTAGTGCCAGCTTAGGCAGATAACAAAGAACTGTCGAGAAAACATTACCGGACGGGAGATAAAACTGCCCTACTATGTATTAATAGCTTAAACGCTATTACTGTCATATAAAAAGAAGAAAAAGCCAGTGGATATTAATTATTAAGAAGACATTTGGATACTGCCATACAACGAAATAAACATTATTCTAACTAAGTCTAGAAAATTGTGTAAGACACGGATTTTGATCTCACATTTTGACGACGACTACTACAGGACCACAATCTTCAAGATAGTCTTTACACCACTTGGAATTGAACATTGTGGTCACTAACCTAATTATAGGGCAGAAGTAAAGAAGTAATTAAGCCATCACGGAGTATCCAGGGGAGGCGCAGTTCCAAATATGGGACCATACATTATTTACATGTCCTAGTATAAGAAACTAGGATTGTGGATTGTACTCTTGGGAAAATTTCCTTATTAGTGAAAATTAATAAGGTTGTAGGTACACTGAAATGGTGGGAGCTGCTTTTATGGTAACATAATTGACGCGATAAAGTCCTGTCAGGTGGGCAGGCACTAAACGACCACCAGTGGACCTACCTAAAATCCAACTAAGAGTAAGTGACTCTTATGAATGTATAACATATTGCCCGCATGCGGCGTTAAGAGAACGCAGCCGGAGTTTCATACCTCCTCAATTGCGAAATGGAAAGTTATGCACACTCATTGAGTTGCGACACTATCAAATTGCCGGAAGTTCCTAAAGCCCAAGGTACCGCGGGAGGGGCGAAAGCCACTCTGCAGCAGCTGGTATAAATGCCAGTGGATGGTAATAATCCAAGGGATTTAAGGCGACATAGGAGCTGCGGGGAGCAGAGGCGTATTCATTTCGGGTGGTACGTCATCCTATTAGCTTATGGACATATTATGTGAAGGTGTTTAGGCTTGAATCGAAATTGATGCCTTCAGGAGTGTGTTGGTATCATTAGTAGGTCAGAAACACTCTCTGGTTTTAAGAATGTATCAATCCTTGCTTCCGCTTTGCGTGGCTAAGATTAATGATAGAGTAGGATCCTATCATGCAGCGTCTTGACGAGAGGGACGGTCTAAATAATATGTCTCTGTTAAAAGACAGAATGGAAAATCGGCAGCCAAACCGCCTGGGTGAGACTCTTAGAGTGCCCGACGGTGCAGTTCACAGACTAAACGGTAGTGGGTGGGCAGCATCCTGTAACTCTTACTTTGAGTTTGAGCTCTGAAAGGATGTCCATGGTGACATGGATTTACTGACCGCTTAAGATATAGTCGACAGACGCCTGAAAGGGTAGTTAGTTAGTTCACTAACAAAAATTCACCTTTAGTAATCCACAAGGTTTCGGAGTTCCTAAAAAGAACACTTGCGAACTGTTTGGAATGAACAATGGATTCCAGGGCCGGATTCGTTGCTTAATCCCAATGTGGTATTGGGTTGCGTAGAATCTGGTACAGATGAAGTTGATTTAATATCACAACGAAAGCTAATCAAAGCAATGTAGGATTTTGGACCCAAACAGTTTTGTGTAATGTTTAGGGTGTGATCACCTTATCCTGGTACAACCTGGCCTAGCCCTGGGAGGTGTGGAGCTAGCCCCACGAAAGTGGTAATGGGAGATCCTCGCCGTTTTTATAGTGGGATTGCCGATCATGTATGGTAGTGGGATATACCGATCATGCCAGACTGATGCTAAGCTAGAAGTTGCTAAGTATTCTTCCTGCAGGGGAATATGACCCACTTTTAGTGAACCAATGTTATTGGCGTTTGAGGGCCGAAACTATCATGCGTTTGAAAGCGCAATACTATAAAAACGAGTTGCCTAGGGGTAAAAGACAAAACTGTTACGCTAACTTCCTCCTATGTTGTGGAGAAAACCAACGACTTGTTAGAGAGAATGATCTCCGACTCGCGTGATATTAATGTGCTATTTCTTAGAGATCAATGGTAATTCCTAAGGGAAAAACTCGCCTTGTAAACATCATGCGAAACACGCGGTTTCTTAACGAGGGTTCGCGACCCAAACGTGATGCTGAGAGCTTTAAAAGTTTGCCGTACGTGTGGACGGTAAGGTTGAAAAGCTTGGGAGCTAATGTAATTGTGAATGGAGAATTATCCGCTTCACCTATGTTAATCTACGGCCTTTTCAAGTGGAAACTTCTGCGTCAAAGGTTAAGTGCATACCAAGACCCTTTGCATTAAGGGGATTAGAGGAGTGAGGAGAAGTAAATCTGAAAGAACGTTTCGATGTGGATATTGGTATAATCCTACGGGCAACAGGTCCTGCAGGCCCCGGTATAAATGTGGGCCAAGTGTACCCTAGGTAAGGGAGCCTGGTTCCAATATTCATGTAAAAGGACATCGTAATGGAGGATTTATTATCCGATCCGATCGAGTCTCATATAGGCTTAGGGGTTGCTATATGGTAGCAGACCAGAAGGCTGGCGAGAGTTAAAACGTAAACCTGCTCTTGGAGTGGAAGCTTGAAAAGAAGAGTAGTGTAATTTATACTATGAACAGGGTAAGGGACATGGCAACCTTGGTGTATGATCTTTACACCGAGCTGCGGATGAAAGCTGGGAGTTCCGCCATAGTATAAACTATGCCGAAAGATTATTATGTGGTAAGAGATAAACCTAACGTGTAAAAAGGGAGGCCGAGATATTATCAAAGCCGAAAAACCGGGACCTTTACGTTAGGAGTACTTGTGAAGACTCTGAGATTATTCAATTTACCCATTTGGAACTGACGTCAGAAGAAGAAACTGCAAATCAAGTAATAAAACAGATTCAATAACTTTAGACGAGGACAAAAGTGAACATCTGGAAATAGACTTTTCTATCATCAATTATAACGAAGTCAGCTATAGTAATTACATTACTGGAGGGGGGAATAGAAAAATAAATCCAGAAGTCCAGACAGAAAACAATCAAGAAGAAGACACAGAAGATAATCAGGAAACCACTGAGGGAGAATACGAAGAAGGGGACACAGATTCAAATTCTACAATTTCAAATCAACCAGAAGACAACAACCCAAGTTAAGATTTATCAGAACACAGCAACAATAATATAGCAGATCAAGAGATTATTGAACCTTATAGTACAGGGTGGGACCAGGACTCAAATTCTGAAATATTAGTAGTAAAAGCTACATCAAATAGTGAATAAGCAAGTCCGGAAAAGAAAATAAAGAGAAGGAAACAATTTCAACAATTTTAAGTGAAACAACATCACCACCATCCTGTAAAACTTTACTCTCAGTGTTTTTTCCGTTTATATTAATAAATATACATTTCCGTGTTTTTTTCCATAAATGTATTATATTCATGGAATCTATAGTTCTGTTTTTTCATTAAAAATGGAGTTTTACTAATAAATTAATTAATAAAATGAATAAAACTCGGATAAATGACTGAGAATTTACTGAATAAATCAATTAATAAAATGAATAAAACTTGGATAAATGACTGAGCATTTACTGAATAAATCAATTAATAAAATGGATAAATTCTTGAATAAATTAATAAATAAATTTTCAAGTGGTCTACTAAAGATGGCTCCTCAATTAATTGAGACTAGTTGCTGCACATGAAAATTGAATTGTGGTTGCAGTTGTGGCATATGAAAATGTAATTGCAGCTAATTGTGGTTTCCATCTTTAAACGTTACTAGCATGATAAAATGGCAAATTTTTGAAAGATTATGGATTAGTAATGTACATGCAGCAACACGAAAATTTGTATGTGGTACATCACCCTTGTGATTTGACAGCTTTGAGTTAACACCAGTCCATGTTCTGTTTGAAGAATAGTAGTTTATTTGAAAGTAATGTAAGTATTAAGACTAGACTAGAAATTTTTTTTAAAATTGAAAGCATAAATCTTACTGCAGGCTGGTTTGCATGTCCCCCTTCTAAAGCAATGAAAAGAATAATATTAGTGTGACCATATTTTGTCTATTATTAATTTATTTTTAGAAAATTCAGCATCAAAAATTCTAGTTGATATATCTTGTAATAACATTATACAATCAAATTAGTTGTTATTATTATATTATTATTATATGTGATAACAATTCTTTCTGATAATACACCACCAGATCTAAAAAAAGTGATTAGTAGTATAATTGTTATTACAAGAATATATCAACTAGAATTTTTGATGTTGAATTTTCTACCTATTTTCTAAGAATAATTAAATTAATAATAAATAAAATATGGCTGCGTGACAATTCTTTCTGATCGTACACCACCAGATCTAAAAAAAGTGATAATAATTAGTATATAATTGTTATTACAATAATATATCAACTAGAATTTTTGATATTGAATTTTCTACCTGTTTTCTAAAAATAATAAAATATGGCCGCGTAACAATTCTTTCTGAGCGTACACCACCAGATCTTACAAGAATATATCATAATTAATTATAAATAAAATATGGTCACATAACAATTCTTTCTGATTTCGTTCAACCATTAACCTTTGGAAAAAAAAATACTAAAATATTAATATAAAAATAGATACAAAAGTATATAATAATAAAAAATAATGTTACCATTAATTGGGTCCATAAAACTGTTTTTTTTATAATGGATCTCTCTAAAATTAATTAACCAACACTAGATGAGATCTACAAAGCTTGGAAAGCAAGATTTGTAAAATATACTTGATCGATGCTTTATCTAGTTGCATGTTAGGCGGGTTTGATTATTTGAAAATGCCATATAAGTATTTAAAAACAAAATAGTTCTTTACCTATTACCGTTTATTTTTGCATCTTGCTAAGTGCTTGATCGAATTGAGTGATCTTAGATTTAAAAGAAAGCCCAACTTCTATTGCACATAATATTCAAAACTTATTTATAGTTAATATTTAGTATATTGTTTTTAAATCACAATTCGTTGACGCATTTTAATAATATTATTAAATGTCTCTTTACATTTCTCTTCTCCTTTTTTGACAATTGGTATATTATTGTTGCTTGCTTATATTATCTAATTATTTTAATCGTTATTATTTATGTAAGAATAAAACGTAAAAAAAAAATTTTAAACTGTATAAATATAAATAAATATTCATGGCAATATAATTATTTGCATTTATACTTGCATTTGGACGCGTCAAAAAATTTTACTATGATGCTGATCAATTTTATTATTTTGCAACCTGCGGGAAATGTCACGCGACTAGATAATAATAATAATAATAACAATAATAATAATGTATTTCCGTGTGATTTTCGTATATTAGTATTTTAAAGTACTAGTACGGAAAAAGTGTTCAATTCCGTACAAATTCTGTACACATGATTTATTATTTGAATTCCGTATGTTTCATACTGTTTTATGACGTATGTATTCAGTGCCTTTTAGACAATTTTTTCTCATAGGGATATGTTGTTCTGCTTTTTCAAGCAAGGACTGGAAGTTATTCCCTCCCTATTCAAGTTAATAATGACCACAAAGATTATTTTATTTTTATTTACACAGTAATTTGATAAATTAGTTAATCCTAATCGATGAACGTAAATTTCTCATCTAACTTCTGAATTACCTCTCTATTTCTCAGTATCGTATTAAACGGAACCAGTAGTGGCCCGATCGTTTGACTTTGAACCATTTTCTGGTAACTTAGATTTGATTGGCTGATAAAGCGTATGAAATTCGCTATTTTTTTAGAAATTAGATTTTGCGCCATGCACACAAATGCATCCGTCTTACGCGTCACAAAATTTTAGCCTATTGATATTTGGTTGGTCATATTAATCATGAATGGAAGCGAAAGCAAATTTATACCAATGTTTTTAGAGAACCATTCCTGAAGATAGTGATGTTAATGAGAATAAGGAGCTAGATGTCAAAACTAACATAAAATTGGACTCTAATATGTGCTTCCCAACTTGGAAAGTTATCATTATAATAAACAATGGGCACAACAACAAGGATTTAAGGGAAATTTGAAAATCACATATGAAAACAAACTCTTGTTTATAGTTTGTAGTTGTAAAGTTACCAATAAAAAAAAAGAAGTGGAATTAAACCATCTAAATCACAAAGAACAAATTGTAATTTGCATCTAAATCTTTCGCGTCCTATCAAAATCATCCAAATGGTCTCATATGTATACTACGTTTTATAATGAGCATTTTGGACACCTACTTGATCCTTCTGTAAGAAGATTTGAGTCAAAAAAATGCATTTACAAAACCTATTCTAAACGATATTGGATGGATGTGGCTTACAAAATCTATTTTGTAACTTTCATTCCATCAAAGAAAATTTTTTCTATTAAATTATCAAATATGTATGAAACCAAGTGTAGATTATTGTTTAAACTTCAGTCATCAATGCCCATAAAGATTTATTAGAAGCAAAGTCTTTAATTTCTTACTAATGAAGAGATCAAATTTTTATTTCTATTATTAAAAAATTTAATCCAATTAATTTGAATATTCATGAAGGTTTATTTGAGACAAAGAATTTTTTATATAACTATTTGTTTATACTATATACTATTTTAAGAAAGGCTTTACAGATGGATGTAAAATATAGAATTTTTATCAATCGGGAGATTGACATCTTACATTTATTTAATAATGCTTCATTTATATTAATTATTCGAATGTAATGTTTTATTAAATTATATAATATATAGTGATGGATATATGAAAACTATTACGGTTTACATAACTGACCCATTTCTCTATAATCCATCAAATAGAATTTTAAACATAAATGCGTCAAATAAAAGCGGTTCGTCGTGATCGACGTTACACATTCCATAAAAGTTTCAAAATTTATAAATTACAAATTACAAGAAAAAATTTTTTTCTTTTTTCCTTTATAAATTAAATGATTATTGATTGATCGATAGTATGTATTCAAATATCACTCAAAGGATATCGCACACATTGAGAAATAAAAATGTTGTTATGGTAAGTTAGAAAAAAAAATTTTTTTACATAAAGTAATTTCTTGAATGTTTCAATTATTTATTAAAAAAAATTTTTTTTTAAAAAAATTGATTATCAAAAATTTGATATTTTGGTAGCAACAACTTTCTTCTCGTTCTTTGTTCACGCATAATAAAAAATTAAACATCATATTTATAAATCAAATTCCAATAATTCCAATACCATCATCATCATCATCATCGTCGGCATCATCGTCAGCATCATCATCAGCATCATTATTTAATCAACATAGATTCATTAACACAAAAGCGGCTACCAACACAAACGCCAATTCATCAACATCAGCCATTGAATATAAACTTTCGCATCCTCGAAAACGTATACCGCCACTACCGAAAATAGATACATCATTAGCCGAAGAAGCTGTTACTAATATTCTTTACAATACACCAAATCCACCATCACCTTCAAAACGACACGTCTTGAATTGCTTGGTACAAGACGAACCTGGTGTTTTAAGTAGAGTCAGTGGTATTTTGGCTGGGAGAGGTTTTAATATTGATTCGTTGGTTGTGGCTAATACTGAAGTACCTGATCTAAGTAGAATGACAATTGTTTTGAGTGGTCAAGATGTTGTCGTGGAACAAGCTAGAAGACAACTACAAGATTTGGTAATTTTAAATTTTGTTACAAAAATCCTTTTCCAAATTTGTGTTGATCTTTCTTTTTTTTTTTTAAAAAAAAAAAATAGGTGCCGGTATGGGCTGTTCTTGATTATACTGAAACAACTATTGTGGAACGTGAAATGTTATTGGTTAAAGTGTCTATTTTAGGACCTGAACATTTTTATGAACAATTGGCTTCACTTAAGCACATAGAGTATGATGATGAGTTTATGCCTGAAGCTGATTTAGAGATAGAGGTGCAAAAGAATTTCTTGATTATTGTTTAAATTTTTTAAATAAATGAACTAGCATTCTCACATTTTTAAATATGTAGCATCCAGATGTTACATCTGTTTTAAATGCAACTTCCATTGATGAAAAACAACGTTCACCATCATCTGAATTACAACATAAACACGAGCATTTACGTTCGTTAACTGATTTAAGTAAATTATTTGGAGCGAAAATTGTTGATGTGTCAAATGACAGCGTTATAATAGAGTTGACCGCCAAACCTATTAGATTAGACGCATTCATCAAATTAATAAAGCCTTTTGGTATTTTAGAAGCAGCAAGAAGTGGTAAGTTGTTGTTAACATGTAATCTTAATAATAATAACAATAATAATAATAATAATAACATTTTTTTAAAAAAATAAAGGAATGATGGCATTACCACGTACTCCACTTTATGATAATGTCATTGAAACAATTACAGAAGAGGATAATGATACTGGTGTGGATGCAACAATGTTACCACCTGGATAATAGTTTAATAAATACATATACAAATATTATATTTGTAAATTTAATTTTCATATTACAATAAATATCATAACAAATTTAACTTTGAAAATTTAAAATGTCCAATAGATAAAATTTATAATTATAATCATCAATTAGAAATCAATCCACCTGGAAAATGTAAATTTCCAAAACTAATTCAATCAGAGATTGTTAATAATAAATATATTCAATTAATAATAATCCATAGAAATTTTTTTAGTAAAAGAACCTTTTTCACATAGGCTGGTCATTATAAAAAATCTTTTCTAATGCCCATGCTTTCCAACTTCTTGGTTACCATGTGATTGTTTCTTGAATGTTATTATTAAATCTTTTTATATCAATAGGGTTAAATTTACTTGAACCCTTTTATCCTACCTAAGGTTATATAAATATAGATATATGTACATAATATGCATGTTTTTGTTTATGTATCTATATATTAAATTGAATCGATTATTGTTTCCTAATTTACAACCCATTCTTTGTATCATCCTTTAATCATCTGCATAATATCAACAACTATTATTTTTTAAAAAAAAAAAAGTATAATTAAAAAAAATCTTAAATAACTCAGACTTAACTTGATCTGCACGGGATGCTGGGGACGGGTTCAAGCCACACCAGCTCGTCCTCCGTCCTTTTCAAAGTTTGGCCCATTAATACTAGAAAAGGATGGGTAATGATGGTACGGGTAACTAACATGGAACAGGTGTGACGTGGTGAAGGCGTAGAAAACCGTCCCCTGTCCCTTTCTATTATTCATGGGCAAATCTTGAAAAGGACGGGTTACTGTGCCATTACCACCCGTTCCACTGTCCTTTTCTATTATTCATGAAAAGGACGGGCCACTGTGCCATTACCACCCGCCCCACCGTTCCTTTTTATTATTTGCAGGCAAACCATGAAAAGGACAGGTGAAAGGTGTTTGTCATAATATAATTTTAGTAAACAGGCTGCAAAATTGGACTATTATAATTTTCCGTCTCTATTTATTCCTTATCTAAAGTCTTGATTTTTATTTTTATTATACAATTGAGGTAAAAATAAAATAATGAAAGATACAAATCATAATAGATAATAAATAAGCTAATTAAAATATATAATAATAATATAATAATGCAAAATGAAAAGGACAGGGGACGGGTTCAAGCCATACCTGCCCGTCCCCTGTCCTTTTCATTTTGCATTATTATATTTATTATACAATATTGCAAATATTAATGCCGTCCTTTTTAAGAAAACATCAGGTACAGGCAGTAACTGCGCAGCATACCCATCCCCTTTTCACCTGACCTTCTCAAGATTTCTCCATGAATAATAGAAAAGGACGGGGGACGGGCAGGTGTGGCTTGAACCCGTCCCCCGTCCTTTTCATGTGTCCCGATCTCTTGCACACTTATTCTTCCTTTGATAACCATTATCATTTATAACAGTCAATTGTTCCTATTTACCTTTAACAGTTACTTAAACAATAATCATTAAAATAATTTTTAAAGAATAAATAATAAATACATGATACTTACAATAATAAGCCTATTAGCATCAAGATCAAAAGTATCTTCAACCGAAGATAAACTGTTCGTTATAAGTTGGTGGGTTTTTGTCAAAAAACATTTTTCCCATGAAATTATTAGTCTTGACAAATGGGACTTCCCTCTTGATAAATGTTAATGACTATACTTGTAGAATTGATTGGCAAGGTTTCCGCTATCTTAACTAAAACCACACTATTGGGTTTAATAATTAAAAAAATCAGAATCAAAACACGAGAGGATCCACCAACCAAAATAATTTCATCCACCTCCGATTTACGCATTTTAGCATTCTGAAGCATTTTTTTCATAGTGTCTATTGCTAAGCAGAACAGATCATCATTTAATTCCTCAATTTTTGAACATGTAACAATAGTATAGAAATCAATGTCTTTGAAAAATGAATCAATCTCAATGGTTGTCTGACTTGAAGTGCATGTTTAGCCGGACAATATTGACCAATTTTTTCATTGCAATCAGGACATTTACGTCATGAATTTTCTATCCCTGTTTACCACATTTATTACACCTTTTTTGCCTATTACTATTAAAAAAATATTATTTTCGCGTTCCGTGTTAATTAAACTTTTACTTTCAAAAAAAAACAAAATGGATCCAGTAATATTAGTTGAACATAAAAAAAGCAAAATATTACAAGTGAGATATGAGTAAGTATCACCATAGCTGTTATTTTGTTCAGTCCAAGCTCTTTTTAGTGAACTTTGACTCTAATCACAGAAAAAACAATGATGACAATCGAAAGAATCATTCAAAATATACAATCATCAATAAATCAAGAATATAATGTATCTATGATAAATATTGAAAACGCATTTAAAAAAGAGAAATAAAGATACTATTAATAAATAACTTAAGAAATTGTGTAAATGAATATGACAAAGTATAAGCAAAGTTTATTTACTAATTAATTCATTTTATATTTTGTTAAAACTATTTTGTTTTATTTTTAAAAAGCTGGTAGAAAATTTTCATAGTTTACAAAATACATTTAGTAATGATGATGTGACAAATTATTTTATTAATAGAGGAAGGGAAGAGAGCACACGCAATATTAACAATGATAACAATGAAGTTGTATATAATTTTAAAAAATTTTCCTACTCATTTTTTTTATTTATTTGCTTTTACCTATATAATTAATCTACTTTTAAATTCTTACCACAAACATTAAAGAATCAACAACTTGACAATGACTTATCTGACGATGTCAATGATTTTATTTGAACTTAACCTTACACCTTCAATTTGTTATTATGAAAGAGATTTAGGCCATCAAGAAAACCGACAACGAAAATTCTATCATAATGATAATATTGGTGATGAAAAATTCTAGAAGAAATTTTGATTAGCTAAATTCTGTGCAGATCTTTTCGTTTTTTTGAATAAGAAATAAAGAAAAACATGGCGGGAGCTTTATTAACTGGTCATATTACAGGATCAAGCAATATGAGAATGTCACTGTTTGTGATTTTAACATATAGTATATTAATTAGATAGATGATTTTAACATTATATACAAATTTTTCCTTTACCTATCATTCATAATATCTCATTTAATAAAAATAATTGATAATAAAAATAATCAATCAATATTAACTAAATTATTCACCTTACCCATTGAATATATACATGCATAAGACCAGAATATTCCTAATAAAACAATAAATACACAAATTTAATATGTATATATATACACACATATAAAATTATTTCAAGTAATTCTTACATTTAAATATTTGTAAGTTTAGATAAAGGCAAATTTAGAACATATAATTGATAGTCTGAAACTAGAAGTTTGTTCTATATTCCTATGTTTACTATTAATAAGAAATTTTGTAAAGTTGGTTAACAAAAATCACTCTTTTTAAACTAACATATTTGAGATCTAGAACTTACTGTGAAAGATCTTAGTTAATCTGAAACTAAAGGTTTTATTTTATCTATTCTTCCGATAGTATTATTAAAAAGAATTTTTGTACAAAGTTACAAGGCTTTTAACGAAATTCCCCTTTTTTAACTCATTTATTTTTTGAAATCTTGGACCCAGTGACCCAGCTTTTAGAATATTGTTGAGTAAGTGTGGCAAATAAACAGTATAAAGTGTTAACAGTTGGTTTTTGTGTTTTATTCAAAAAAATTTAAAAAATATATTTAAAAAAACAAATTCCTAGTGCAGAACTTTCTTTTGATTTTAGAAACAACATATTTTGAACAATTTGACTGAATATTGAGTGATTACAAAAGAGGAATAGTATTTATTCCGATTATTATAATTTGGATTTTTTAAAAATATTTTTTCGTTTACATATTATGAAAGCATCACGTAAACT
Organism: Entrophospora sp. SA101; assembly: GCA_958430865.1. Taxonomy (NCBI): domain Eukaryota; kingdom Fungi; phylum Glomeromycota; class Glomeromycetes; order Entrophosporales; family Entrophosporaceae; genus Entrophospora; species Entrophospora sp. SA101. Next base: position 12,833 of record CAUDNR010004556.1, on the reverse strand, counting down.
CTATGATTCATATATGAATTGATCGACGAGGGGGGTTCGAATTTTTCCAGAATCGATTTCCATATTGGGTAAAATACCTGACTGATTACATAATATGTCAAAAAAAAATAATACGCAGAAATTTCTGCATTTTCCCATCAATCGTGAGATTTGAGTCTTTAACAATTTCTATGATGCAGAAATGGAGTGATGAATATTATGAAAAAAAAAAAAAAAAAAAAGGCAGAAAATATGAAAATGTCACCCGTATTTAGGTAAAATTGGAAGCATCAATAAAAGTTTCTTTAAATAAAAATCTTCTGCAATACATCATCACTACTTTCATCCTCGCATCTTACTTGATTTTTAGGAAGTATACCGGCTTCTCTCTATTCATCAACAAAACCACAATAATCACAATCAAACTTGTTATATGATCCCAAATTTAGAAAACTAATACATATTTCTTCATATTTCCCCCGATTTCCCTGATAGCATAAATAAACAAAACAGAAATATAAGTAAAAATGGAGAATCGCGCTATAGATCCATCAGAATTGCTTCCTTTGACGCTTCTGTCTAGTTATAGATATAAGGACCTCTTCTTGTTGCAATTTGCATCACAAGATTGCAAAAAAAAAGATATCAAAAAACTAAAGTTCAAAAGGACTCATTCTTATCCATTCGAATATAATTGCGCGTTTTGTTGACGACGATGATTTCTTTTTTACATCTTTAGAAAGTAAACACATTTTTTTTATTTCTTCTTTCTGAGTTATTTTCACTTTTATAGAAGATTGTTTGGCGGTATCATATGTCATTTTCAAAACGTTAAAAGAACAATTCTGCTCGGTAAGGAATATATATACATCAAAACTAGAAAAGCTCTAAAAATAATATGATTTAATAATACTTATTCATCATAGATCTTTTCCCTTATAGTGAATTCCTATTAAATGTATTATTAATAGTAATGTAGATTACTTAATACGTAAATATTATTTTCTTTCTAATTTCCGTGAATTTGAAATTCGAAAATTAGCCAATTAAAAAGAATTTCGCCCCTAATTTCAAATTCACATAAAAAAGCTGAAGTTCAATGATCTACATCTATGACCACAATACTAGTCTAGTAATTACTATTATTATTATTTATTATTCGGGATTTGATACAAGATTATTACTGCTAGTACTAATATTAATAAATAACATTTACCTTATGCTAATCTGGCTTCCATCATCACATGGTCTTGCAAGTCTTAAATTGGTGATACACACTATCAATAAGTTGAATTTAAAATCGCGTTTCAACGAATTCCATACGCGAAGCAAAAATTATATGCACGATACGTTTTAGTTAAGTCGTGATTAAGAAAAGATAAAACAGCTGATCAATCATATCCAATCAAACACAAAATCACTTGGATAATTCTTACTTTTAAGTTTAATAAATTTATTAACACTGGTTCTAGATCCTAGTTAAAATTATATCCGAATCAATCAACAATTTTTATCACTATGAACTTATTTCATATTAATGTAGATAAATTTAGAAATTTAATTGTAAATCATTTGGTTGTGTTTCAATCTAATGATTTATTATTTTTCGATTTCTAGAATCGGCAATTCCAGAATCCATCCAGCCGTGGTCCAGAACATGTTCTAGGTCAGCCGATAGGCTTTTTTTATTTCTAAAAATTCTCTAGTATATGCTTTTTATTGTTTTAGGTTATTTTTTTTATATTGTCAGAGTTCATTGTTGTTATTTATATATAATTAGCGAGAGAACTTTGTCAGTTCAGACCATTTTTTTAAAAAAAAAAAAAATTATTTTTATTCTTCAATTCATTAAATAATTAATTTAACATCTATCTTGAAAAATCAATAAATTCTCCAATAATAAATAATACTAGGTAAAAATAAGTAATATATTGATTATATTGATTAATGTAAGTTTTTTTATTTGTTTTTTTTTGCAAGTCATTATTAAAAAATAACGATAACAATGTTAATGAGATATTGTTATTTCAATTTAATAGTTTCCTCTCGAAATCATGTCAACAAATTCACTTGATTTGGAAATGATAGAAAATGATTCAAATCGTGCACAAGTTGTGGCCACAGCTGTACGAGAAGCGTGCAACATCGCTGCCGCCAGCCAAAATCAGCAACAAGATTGGGAAGCTGCTTGTCAAAGGATTATGAATAACAAACTACTCACCGATTCCGAAAAAACTGCAATACTTGCCTTATTTCAACCTTCTAAAGCTTGAATTAAAAAAAGAAGCTTAGGAATCATTAGAACGATTAGAAGGCGAAATATAGCACCAACTACTCACACCAACTAACCAATCAATCAATCAATCAATCAACCAACCAATCAATCAATCAATCAATCAATCAATCAATCACACATATATATTATCGATTATACGATTAAATATACAAATCGATTCCAAAGCCACACGTAACGCGTTTTTATATGGTCAAAATATTTGTACAAAACTTCTTGTTTCTAAATAGATATACATATATTATGCATATACTTTTTTATTTGTAAATATTCATATGCATGTAATAATAATATATAATGATAAATAATATTTAATTGTGAGTTTAAGATTTATTATTAAGAATTATTTATGATTGGAGTAATGATGATAATGAAATCTTATTTTTTAAACATATTGACAAAATGATAATATTAAAATAATATAATTTTTGGAAGTTACAAAGTCCCGAAATTGCATTTCATTTATTATTACAAATAAATAAATAATGTCACAAAAATTATTACATACAAATTTTCTTATCATTAAGAAAGGATTCTTTTCGGAAATCAACGACCAAATAATGAAGTTCAAAAACAAACGTAAGTTACTATCATGTTAAAAAAATACATTTGCTTCTCTTTTTTGTGACTTCACAATGATAGAAATAATTGATTTACTATATAAATGTAAATAACGAAGATTCTTGATTTTTTTATAAAATCCTATTGAACCATTAAATTGTGCAAAGATGTTTAAATTTGCAGCTAGTCCTGCGAGTGAAAATTATCTTGACCATTCATACTTGTTAAATATTCTTAATCGGGTTCGAAATTTTATTTTATAGTTCTAATATTAATACAGATGATTCTAAATAAATATTATAAGAGGCACAAACAGCCGTTGTACATACATACCTTTATTTGGTCCTCTCTTTCGGAATACGAGAAAGTTATGCGCAAGCAATTATTAAGTGGTTATTTATTTGACAAATCGAAAAAAAGTGTTAATTAATTCTATAGTTATGTACATATTCCAAATAGTATTAAGCAACAAAAAAAGACTAAAATTCTAGGGAAGTGTTATGTTTACCTCATAGCGACATAATTGTTTGAAGTCAACCAAGATATATTAGCAAGGGTTACATGTGAAATCTACCAAGGCAGTCTAACCGAAGACTATCTACTGCGCCTCGGGTTTCGTTCGTATACAAAAAAATATCTTCAATAAATTCCAACACGTCAGAATAATACTCGTTCAGTAAAAACCTCTACTGGTTTATTTAGAATCCTGTATTGTCATCTCTAGAAGGCTTTAAAATTGAAGCAAAAAAAAAGGTAGAACTCTTAGTCCAACGTACCTCAAATACGCCTACAGATGTCGAATTAAGAAAAGTTGTAAAAAATTTAGATAGTTTGTCTAGAGATGTGACATGCGCATGAAAAAGATGCAACACACATTGCATCGCGCATGATTTTATTTTCAAATCATGCAACAATTCTATTCGAAAAAAAAATGTGAATTTTTAATTTTTACCAAGTTATTATTGATTGTATTATTGATATTATTTTTAAAAAATGACAAAATTAAAAATTTGTCTCATTTGTTAAATTGATAATTTCATCAGCTTTGCTTCTAAAAGGAATAGGTTTGCTTTTTCTTTTATAAAGAGAAATAAATTATTGTCACCTGAATGTGTTTTAAAATTGGTATATATTTATATTTATTAAAATGTCCAAAAAATACCAACAATTATAATATGGAGATATTACAATTGATGGTGATGGAAATGTGGGAAGTGAAAATGATAAAAATGATGATGATGAAGAAACAATTAGAATAGAAAGTGGTGATGAAGAAGGCAATGGCAGTCAGTGATAATAATATTGAAAATTGTATGTAGATATTTAATTTTAGATTTTTTTCTTTAATATATATATATATTTAAAAAAAAGACAATTTAAAAAAATGCAATGCATAAAATGCGCATGATATTTTGAAATTTCATGCAATTTCCCATCTCTAAGTTTGTCAGATTTACTTTGTAATAGATACTGTTGAATTTGCAAGAAGTTCTCATCCTGATCCAAAATTTGTTAGGTGTCAAAATATTAAAGCTGTATTTTTTACTATATTGTTTTATGGCATTAACTATGATAAATCACGTGTAAAGTTTTAGCACATGACGACCTCAAATATAACTGTTCTGCCAGGGTCCTATGGCATACGGCACTTGCTGTGTGTATTAGTGTCAACCCTCAAGTGTTCGCCCTTAACATTATCATTTTTTTAATTTTTTACCTATTAAATTAAAAATAGTAGATCATTAAAAATTTTTAAAATTTATATAAAAATCGAAAATTGGCAAGTTTCGTACACACCACTCCAATTTTACTATGGTTCCAAGCCTTTTAAGCAATAATAATAATAGTCAAGAGCTAGTGACAGAAGAAAGTCCTTTGCTTGTCGAAGATGATCATTCTCCACAATCACCACCATCAACTACACCAGATAAAAAATTTTCCTTGACCTATATAATAGATTCTTTAAGAAAACCTCATGCTTTATGGATGTTACCTTTTAGTTTTATATTGTCTGTCATCATTAGTTCAACAATCGCGCCTTTAGGTTTTTTTTTTAAATTATTTTCCAAATCTTTTTTTTTTGGAATATGAATGGATAATTGACTATATATATATATGTGTATATTTAGTTCAATTTGTTATAGATATAGCATGTTTAGAATACTACGATACAAATAATTCAACAATAACTATAAATAATGGTGATGATGATCCCGATGTACGTAATTGTCGCATACATGAAGTTCAGTCTATGGCTTCAACTTATTTAATGATCTATCAAATGTCTTTATTCATTGCAGGTTCCCTTTTTATTTTAATTGATTTCTTATATTTTTATTTTTATTTTATTATTTAATTTTAATTCTATTATTGCTATTTTTTTAAAGTTACATTGTCAATTGGATATCTTTCAACATTATCAGATTATAAAGGACGTATTTTCATATTTCGTATATCAATATTTGGTACAATATTTGCATTTTTAATAATTATATTAGTTGGAAATTATTGGAGAATAATTGGTATAAAACTTATGTTTATCGGTGCAATTGTTGAAGGATTGTGTGGTGGTATAATAGCTATAAATACTGCTTGTCATGCTTACACTAGTGATTGTATATCTCCTGAGAATAGGAGTCTTTCATTTGGATTAATGAATGCTTTGGCTTTTGGTGGTATGACAGTTGGACCTACATTGGGTGGATTAATTATTAAGGTATTTATTTTCCTTTGCTAATAAAATTATATTGTATTTGATTTTTCTCATGTTTTAAATATTAATGATCTTTTTAGAAAACAGGATCGGTGCTTTCGATCTTTTACATAGCAATGTTTGCCCAATCAATTTTTTTATTATTTGTTATATTTATTCTGCCTGAGTCACTATCATCAGAATCTCGTAGAAACAATCAACAAGGACAAGGACAACATCATTATCATCAAAATTCTTTATTATCGTTGCCATCAAGATTATTTCAAAAAATATTTGCAGCTTTAATCATTTTTAATGAGACTCCTCAAAGAATAAATTATAATGATAACAATAGTAATAAATTATTATGGAGAATTGGTCGTATGGCTTTATATGTTCTTGGTATAATATATTTCATATATAGATTATCACAAGCAGGTAAGAATATATTTTTATTATTCATTCATTTATTCCTTATATATATAATTTATTATGTTATTAAATTAGGCCAAAATGAAATAATTGCGCTCTACACAACATATAAATTTCATTGGACACCTTTGGAAAATGGATTTTTCTATTCATTACAATCTTTTACACGTTTCATTGCATTATTGGTTTTTTTACCATTATGTAAATTCATCAATTCGAAATTCATTTCTTCACACTATAACAATAACAACATTGATAATAATACAACCAATTTAGATCTTTGGTTAATGAGATTTGGACTAGTAATGGAATCTATTGGTTTCATGGTATTTGCTTTAGCAGACCTACCAGAAATATTTTATTTGGGATGTATTTTTACATCAGTCTCGACCATAATTTCTCCAACAATAAGAAGTATATGTATATCGTTTGTCTCTCCAACAAAGACTGGCCAGATTTTAGGTGGATTAAGTCTTCTTGAAGGAATTGGTAGTATATTAAGTCCTTTATGGATGAATTCTTTGTATAGTTGGTCGGTGAAAAATGAATTCCCAGAAATTGTGTTTTGGTCGAATTCTGGATTATTTATTGTGGCTGCTTTTTTAGGATTATTAGTTTGGTGATGAATGGATGATGAATGATGAAGATTGATTATGATAATTCTGGCAAAAAATTTATTCTAATAATAATAATAATAATAATAATAACAATAATAATAATAACAACCATCACTTTTGATACTAATTATATTAATTATATTATGAAAACTCCAAAACTTAATTGCTAATTACCTATCGAGATGAGATTCTACATATCATTGAATGTTATCACAATCAACTCTTTTTAAAGGTAGTGGTACTATGTGGTTGTTACTGGGTATAATGCGAGTTTAACTTTTCTTTTTTGCTATTGGAAAAACAGGAAAAAAAAAGTAAATGGGGTATGGTTACGTCATCTAATGACATAAAAAATGGCAGATCTTTTAGAATGCTAATACTAATTACAAAAATAGCTCTATTTTTGTAATCTACATAACCCAGGCAATATTCTTGTTCATTAACAATTCACAATGTTCCATTTGTGCCATTCTCAAATCTTGCAGGCTATACAATGTCATGAGCATAAGTTCAAGATCTCCACTGACCGCATCAAGTTTTTATATCAGTGATATGACTATTTAACATCGGAGGCACGTCCCTAAGTGTCTTTGGTAGCTTCAAACCAGTCTCAAAAAATCATTTTGTGGATGTTTCTTTTTTGATCACACACGCCAATGAATTAGCAATTTACCATAACAAATCCTCATCCAAATTATGTTTGAAATGCTCAAGATTCGCCGCTAATGAATTTATTGAAGTCGTTGAAACGAACGTGACAAAGACAACAAATACTATTAACAATTAATCGAATATATATATGTATTACCAATATTTGTCCACAGTGTAGCTTAGTAATTTGCCTTAGAATTTTTTTTTATAGGAAAATTTCACAATATGTTAGTCCTGATATTAATACCCAAAGCACGGGTAGAGGTGGGACTCGACCCCCTACAATATGACACATTCGAATATTAAACATTGTAGCAATTCTCTAAAGTACTCGATACAAAAAGAATTCATATTGCGTGAATAGAATAAATGATTCAATCATCGTCGAAATCTTTTCAACGTATGCTTCTGTGAATTCATCTGATAATTTCTGTCCTATTAGTTCTATTAATTTCTTTTAAAAATAAATGTTATTTGAGATCATATGAATTAGGTTATTTTAAGGGAGATATGTGTATATCAGAGATTCAGAAACGAAACTTTGGTTTTCCTTTACCAAAATAACCATTGGATTCGTGAATTACCTGAAGAGAGAAAAGGTACCACTGCTTTCGCGATAAAAAAGCTTGTGCCAGAAAACGATAAAAGTAATCCAGCAATGGATTAATAAGGAGAAGAATAAAAAGATAGAGAAGATGAAAATGGCGATGATAAAGAAGATGAAGAAAGAAAAATTAGTGATATTAAGGATGATATTATTTTAATTATCTACTGTATTTTAGTTAAATAAACATGACTTATTTTCTTATACCCCTGTCTCCATATTACATCTATTTTAATGATTGTATTAATATATTTTATATTATTATTCGACATATGTGCTTTTTTATTAAACTTATAAAGGGCTAATAAAAAAATAAATTGCGTCGCCTAACTAAGGATAATGCTTTTAATTTGAAGAGACATATATATACTCCAATTGAAAGTCATAGATAGTTTCTTAAAAATCATTTCGAAACCTTTATAGAAATAGTTTCATTTTAATCCAACATAACAAACTTAGGTGCCAGATTAATAAAATCATCTTTAAAATAATGTATTAATACTTAAACTTACATATTATAGACTAACAAACTCTTGAAAACAAGAACAAAGAGCCTGGATACAATTTGAGTTAAATTCATTATCTACTGCTATTAACTATGTTATGCTTCCCGTTATCTGTTTTTTTGAAGTTAAACATTTTCTTTTAGTTAACTTGTTCTTGTTGTCCTTCTCGTTCTCGCTCTTGTTGCTCTTGCTGTTCTTGTTCTTGTTATTCTTCTTGTTCTTGTTTTCTCAAAGATCCATATGTTGTTTGTTCATAAATCAACTGTTATTAATTATACTGTCTTTTGATTAGCTCCTATTTTTTTAACGATACTATATATAAGTTACAAAGATGTAGTTTTCATTTTTATGTAAACAAAAATATTGGTTATCCTGCAGATCAACGGGGAAGTTTAAAAAAATATCGGACCAAAAATATTTTTTATCGTAATCCTTTTATATATTGATGAATAACATTTTCTTAAGTCATAGTACTAGTAGCTACATTAGTAGTAATATAGATTATAATTTATAAATAGAATTTGTTGCATCAAGCTGTGAATTTATATTTTATAAAATGAATAAAATGTGAATAAAACAAATAATTCGAATAAATGAATAATTCAAATAAAACAGACAATTCAAATAAAACTAAAACAAACAATTCAAATAAAAAATTTGTATTTATATTAAAATGTATAACTGGAAAATGGCCTATTTCCAAATCGACCCTGGTCTTCACCTTGTTTGATGCTAATATCCTCATTGTGTAATTAATCGAATAAATCATTGATTATTTAGTCATTCACATTCATTTATCAGTCAGAAGTGAAATTGGATTGATCAATTATTTGGATGTAAAAATAATAATTTTATAAAAACACAAAATTAGCAGAAGAACAAAGAAAATCGATTTATGAAAGAAATTTATACCCACCCATGTTCAAAAAAATTATAGATTCATTAGGACCACCTTTTTGTTGAATCATTTTATTTATTGACTCCTTTGACCTTAAATGGGTTTTTACTAAATCTTTATTTTTTCGTAGAGACTTACAGTTGACTGGCTTTACTTTGGAATTTAAAATAGGGATCTTGCTAACCTGACAACTAAAGTCAGGTCTTTCCAATGAGCCGTCAACACTTTTGTTTAGATGAAGTTTATAATTTTCATGAGTATCATTGAAAATTGGTCTTATGATGGGGTTTAAATAATGAAAATGATGCTCATCTTCAGTTATTTTTGCATCGTATATAACTGGTAGGTCCGATTTACTAAAAATGTGTTAAAAAAATAATTTAATTATATCATCAATAAATTTTATTTTGTTGTTGGCCACTTTCAGACAGATATTTATGGTGTTAACTTACAGGTTGTTAAAAATTCTTTTACATTTGTCACCGATTTCATTATCTTTCAAATTTAATTCGGAATCCAAATTTAACAATACATTATATGATGCTTTGAGCAATGATGTAGAAATGGCCTTTGTTAGACCTGGTTGACATGGTTTATACAGATTCGATTTCATGATTTCGTTCCATTCTGTCGATGTAAAGAAAGGTTTGTAGGGACATGGATACGTAATAACCATTATTGATGAAATTGTGCTAAAATATAAATATAAGTTTGTAAAAAAAAATTTTTTTTGTCTGGTTCACAAATTAGCAATATCACACAATTTTTACACTAGATGTAATTATAATAAATATTTAAGAATACTTACAGTATTTCGTATGTATGATTCCATGTTAGTTTTGATTTTTGATTTTTGATCTTGGAGACCAAATCTCTTTGATAGTTCTTGAATTTTTCAAATATGTTGACAGTACCCACCATCCACTATACCATAAAGTCTGGAAAGATAGCACCCCTACTTTAAAACAATTGAGCGTCAATATAAAAAAATTGTTACACATATGTAAAAAGGGGATGCTATCTTTCCAGACTTTATGGTAACATAGAAAAATACCCAATGGTTATGTTTAATGCTTAAAAAACATACTATAAAAATTGAAATTTAGTTTATTATATACATTTTCGGTTTGTTCATTTAAAATTTTATTTAAATTTAACTCAATGTCGGTTTTGCCGTAAACTGGTTGATTAGTCTTGATATGGAAATTTAGATTAATATTAATGTCAATATGTTATGGATACGTAATAACCATTATTGATGAAATTGTGCTAAAATATAAATATAAGTTTGTAAAAAAAAATTTTTTTTGTCTGGTTCACAAATTAGCAATATCACACAATTTTTACACTAGATGTAATTATAATAAATATTTAAGAATACTTACAGTATTTCGTATGTATGATTCCATGTTAGTTTTGATTTTTGATTTTTGATCTTGGAGACCAAATCTCTTTGATAGTTCTTGAATTTTTCAAATATGTTGACAGTACCCACCATCCACTATACCATAAAGTCTGGAAAGATAGCACCCCTACTTTAAAACAATTGAGCGTCAATATAAAAAAATTGTTACACATATGTAAAAAGGGGATGCTATCTTTCCAGACTTTACGGTAATTAAAAAATTCGGGTCGGGTCAGGTTGTCCATTCAACCCGACCCGACCCGACCCGTTCGGAACACTAAGCTGCACTATAGCAGTCGTGTGACATGTCCTTTCAAATTATTTTCTATATTAAATAAAAAATTTCTAATTCGTGTCACATGAATTTTTTTTAAAA
>CAUDNR010004555.1:24646-36580 GCA_958430865.1 Entrophospora sp. SA101 | reverse complement strand
TAGTATTCGTTTGGAGCGATTTGACGTCGAGATTATTATTTATTTGTTTGGGTAAGATCAATCATCTATTTGTAAATTTTGTTTGTTTGCGTGATCATTAATTCCAAGCTTTGATTGGAATACATATTCAATGATTTCCTATATATAATCCACAAATCCACAAAACTTATCAATCAAGTGACTTTGATATTTTTTTTTTTTTGACATCAAATAATAATACGTAATAGTAACAATAACAATAACAATGATTTTCATCGTTGTCTATCTATTTCGAGATAGTTGAGACCAAAATTACCTATATATTCGTCATCAATATTATTTTCATTATATATATATATTTAAAAAATCAAAATTTTTTTGATAATAAATTTCTTTTATGGCAAACAAATGTTTTTCTATAAATTTATATATAATGACTATAATTATTATTATCAATTAAATCTATCATCTCCCATAAATTGACGCGAATACATACATATTGATATTCATTATATGCAAACAAAAAAAAATTAATGTTATTGTTTTTCTAACTAAAACAGGTGGATGTTTTTTTAAATTCAAATCTGAAACAAAAACCCACAATGTCATTCTGGATCTCACATGTTCTCGTATTGAATTTAGCTCTGATGATGTAAATGTTTGTATATTTTTGTAACAATTGTAAATTACATGGACTTCCTAATTTGTATTAACACCCAAGTGAAATATTTTTAACTGTTTCAGTTCCCATACACTTGGGTAGATAAAATCATCATTGACCAAATTTTAGTGTAATGAAAATTTTATGCAAAAGCCTTTTATTTTTTTTTATTTTTTTTTTTTAACGACGTAATCTTGTTGTGACATTTATTAATTTAAAATTGATTAGAAATATGTAATACATATAAAAAAAATTTAAATTATTTACAATGCACAACTCCCCCTGTTTTACCATAGAATAGTATTTGTTTGGAGCAACTTGACGTCAAATTAAAATCAATATAATAATAATAATAATAATAATAATATTTCGTATTACATTTTCACGTGATATAATAACCTGGCCAATAAACGTAGAGATTTTAGTTTCACAAAAAACTGATTCGAACCAGTTTAAAACCTAAACCAAAAACTGGTTCAAAAATCAAGTTTGAACTGGGTTTTTTAAACTGCCCCATCCCTAAGGTGGTGTGTGTGCTTTAGCATCTATAAAATTTCCAATAATCAAACATTGCACATTTGAATTGTTTCTTTTTAAATTGTATATTGCCTTGGCATCTTCTTGTAATTATATATTAATAATAATATTATTATTACAATTATGCAAAGCAAAATACCAATCATTTATTATCATCTTGATAAGAATCTTATAATTGCCCAGCAAGATCTGCTCTGCATTTTGATTCCAATTAAAATATTTATAAACTAAAATAAAAATATCAATACAAATAAAAAAAAGTACCTCAGGGTAGTTATCAACACATTTTCTTTAGGAGACCCAAACCAAACCAAACAACAATGCTCATGTTTTGTCACCTTAGATTGTTTTTCCAAGAAAAGAAAAATCAGTTCGCATATGTTCCAAAAAAAAATCTTTGTACAACACCAAGTGTCAATAATAATAACATGTTAATTATTGTTTTTTTAATTTTGTTTACATGATTCTTTTAATAACAAAATGACACATAAAGAATCAAGAAAGAGAAATCAAGAAGATGGGAAAGAGCAACATGGGTAAGTGTTTTAACAATGGTGGTGGTTATTGCCACCACTTGTCATCACTCTAGTTTATATATAAAGATTGGTGGTTATTGCAATTGTTGCCACTTGTTGTCACTCTAGTTAATTATAAACTTTTTTTTTTATTAGTGAAGAAAATAAAGAAAACAAATTGAAGTCAAAGAGACTAAAAGATGATCTTGATTGAAATAAAAAAGTAATTTAAAAAGAATTGAGGAAATGCCTTCCTCTTATAAATTGAAATTTATTCCAACTATCAAAGAAAATGTTAGTTATTTTCTTTTCAAAGATTTTTGCTCTTTATTAGGTAATAATGCATCATCATGATGCTTTCTTTTTTAACATTTATTATTTTTCTTTCTTCTTGGTAAATTTCATAGGTAATCCCTTTTTTTTAGATAAGCTTCCAGTGACATTTATTTTGAAAACATAAGGAGCTATTTTTTCACCTTGTTCTTTCTTCAAAATACTTCTGATTGTACTATAATTCTTGGTTCCAAAGTAGATCTGATATAAATGAGATTCACATTAACTATTTTTATATAGAGGTAATTCTATATATCACTTAAGATAACAAATGGAATATTATGAAATTGATAATTATAATCACATTATAAATGACTAAATTTGATCCCTGAAATCTTTGGCAACACCAATGTTCGCTTTGTCTGGTTTTGTTGCAGTATGCCCTATTTATGAATGAATATGAAACTTAATGACTCATAGCCAATAAATTATTCATAATATGTTCACGTGACTATAAATGAGATGATTGACAATTCTTTATAGTGAATGCTCTCTATAACAAACCAAATTTTCAGTCCGGGGGGGGGGGGTTCATCATCAGGAAATTAATTTAGCGTAAACTTGCATAAATCTTACGATGCCGACGTAATATTGTGTAAATCTTACAGTGCCGACGTAAGTTTTACACTTTTCTATTATTAAATTTTTTTATATTTTCCGGATGATTATAGAGAGCTTTGACTGTATATGGTATGTTAATATTAATTATATAAATTGGGTAACTAAATTTAAAGGTAAATTAATAATTCTTTTAATGCTGAAATTTATTATTATATATATTTTTTCTAACATGAAATGAGTATTTCTCTATTATTCAACTATATAGTTATACATGAAGTTGAAATTAAAACCTCAAAGTCAAAATGTTTTGACTTGAGACAACTACATAGTAAAAATCAGTTTCAACTTATTTCAACTCTATTTCAACAAACAAAATAGGATGAGCAGACAAAGAATTATATCATTTGGGATTTTATAGATAATTAATATTTGCATTTTGGTTAGCATTAAATTGATTAAATAGATTTTGTTCCTAAAAAAAAAATTGGAGAATTCCTTCAAACATGATGAATTTCAAAACTGCAGAACAATACACACATGGCTTTGCCTGCATGGAAAAAAAGATGTGGTACATGCAGACGTTCTTGAACCCATCATGGAAAAAATATTGTATGATTTGGTCATGAAGTATATGAAATTATTATTAGTTTGTTAATTATATATATAACTAAAGGTAAATTGAGGATCTATTTTTATGCTGAAATTTGTTATATTTCTATATTAATTATAAGATCACAAACAGAATGAGTGAATATATTATTATTCTGCATATGATTAGATATTTAAGAAGCAATATTTTAACATTTTAAAAGAACAATATGGATTTTATAACTTTAATGCTACACCTTTAAAAGAATTTTTGATTTTAAATTAATATCAAGTGACTTGAATTTTTTGAATAGAGGGAAAGAAAATTTTACTAGATGTTGCAGATCTTCCTATTATATCACAAAAATGAAAATTAATGACCAATTTACACCCACATGTATAGAAAGATGTCATTGATTGTGATGTAATATTTAGCGCATCACATGACTACCGTTATAAGTTTGTTCTAATTGGTCAATATTAACCGGGACAATTGGTAGGTCAAAGATTTACTACCTCACAATATAAATTTGCAGTATTACAGTTTTACAATTACTGAATTACTGAATTACTGAATTACAGACACATTTACATATTACAGAGAGTTACAGATTTTGGCACTTGGTTGCAAATAGTATGGCAACTCAGTTGCTGGATACAGCTTCTGTAAATCCCGATTTACAGACAGCATAATTAGTTCATCTCTTGCTGAATTGCTTACAATTCATTCTCCTTACCTTGTAAGAGAATATCTTGTATTTTCTGATTCTTGACTTTCTCTAACTTAAGTTTTCAGTTTTTACTTCATTCTTGAGCTACTTCTAAGGCTTCAAGGTGACATTCAACTTTTTTTCAACCAATTAACCAATAATTCCTTCTCTTCCGATTCTTTTTCTAGCTCTTTAATCTTCTCCTTTGAATTTACACTCGTTTCCAGAATAAATTCATATCTTTAATTGTTGGAATTATATATTGAGGATTTAATCCCTGCAACAAATTGACGAAATTGATCACTTGAAATTTACAGCACATATTGTATAATATACATGGATTCAGCTTTGTTATAAGGTCGAAATTGGTAGAAGGTGAGTGTTGTTTATCTTTGAATAAATTAAAGAGGTTGGACAAGAAGATTTATATGAATTACATTTGAAAGATTTAATTTCCATAGTCCTTGGATCTTCAATTTTTTTTTAAAATGATTCCATACATCACAACAGGTAAATTATTGGTGCTATCAGAGTTTGATTCTGAACTATGGTTGCTTGCCAAAACTCCTCTGGAAACCAATAGTCAGAGTTTCAGCAGGTAACACACTAATTGTTTGTTAGAGATTTGGCAGAATTTCGCATTTAGGGATTTCAACAATTAGCAGAGTTTTGGCAGGTTACACGCTAATTGTTTATTAGAGTTTCAGCAAGCAACCTTATTCTGAACAAGTAAAAATTTCAGTATATGATAAAACTTGAATGATTTTGAGTTGAATTGGATCTAATGTAGACATTTTCAAAAAAAAATTATACTAATACTGAATTTACAATATAATAGAAATGTAAAACCAAAAAAAAACAGATTGTAATTTTGAGACTAAGACCTTTCTCTACAAAGTTACAATTTCATTTTGTTGGTGTGTCATGTTACTTTGGCCTCAAAGTTGCACAAGTTTACTATGTTAACCCAAATTTGCTTTTTCTTTGTTTTTATTATTCCACTATTTTTTATGGCTGAGTCAATGTTGGTTTCCAAAACTAGAGAGCCCACAATCTTGCGAAAGTTAAAAGGGTTCTCCATAAGTTGAAACTAGTTTTGATTTTTGACTATTGACTTTTTGATTTAGTTTTGACATATAACTTTTAATTTTAGCTTTGACTTTTGCCTCTTCAAAACAGTGTTGGTGGCTATAGATGGGTGTCTAAACTAAATTATTTAGATAATGTCTAAAATATAAATTAATTTAGACATTTAGACGATCATGGTCTCAATTGTCTAAAATGCTGAAATTGAATTTTTTTATTGGATAATTTATTGAACTTTGTGGATTTTGTGTATATACACGTGACTTTTAGTTCTATTTAAAGCAAATCATTACTATTTATATTAATTTAGACATTTAGACATTCTTGTCTAAATACTATTTTAACTTTAAAAACAATTCAGGCGCCCATCCATATTGGCGACCAACACTGACTGGGCTGAGTCACAGCTCTTTTAAAATCATTAAAAATAGGTTTTTTAATGGTCGCGTAACAATTCTTTAATCTTAATATTTCAGAAACAATACTAATTAATTTAATAAATCTGCATAAAATGTAACACACACTGTTGTGCAGGAATAATCGCCCGCCCAAAGTCACGTAATAGAGAATTAATATTGTTTTTTATTTTTAAATAAATAAAAAGTCGTTATTATTGTCTCTGTAAGAAGTTTGATTATTACTAAAGTTAAATTCAAAGAAGGAAAATTTCAATAAGACCAATGCGTGGATTGATGATGGTTTTATACAAACTCTTGTATCTATTAAGCAAATGGCGTATACTACGATGAATATAATTGATTATGGTAACAAAAATAAAGGATTATTTAAACATTCATTTAGCTTGTTTTGCTCGATCAAATATTCTGTAGCGAGATCATAATACATGTGTTCCGCATGTTGGATTTAGATGGGTTTTATTCAAGAAAAAATTTGTCTCGAACCTTTTTTTTTTTTTTTGGATTTTTAAATGTTGTTGTATATACCATATTTTTGAGCAAATTTGGAAGTGATTTTCCTTTGTCCTCTACAAAAAAAAATTTTGACGAACATTAAAATTTTTCTGTGGATTTGGGATGCAAACTTTGATCGGCTAATTTAAATTTCACGCTCTCGAACATACAAGTAACTTTATTTATCTTACAAAACTTGTTTCAATTGTTCTAATTATGGAAGACCATTCACAAGAAAAGTGTTTTATTTATCATGTATGTATAATTGTTGTGCAATCCACACACATTACAAAAATATTAAGGAGAACAATACAATAAATGTTAATATATATATATATATACATAGTGGGAAAAAGTAATAAGTTGGAAATGGAAATTGAACTAACTAGCGGATTAATAGAATCAAGAAGGATAATAAATGAATTGTGAATTGCAGATTTTATTAGCTTCATTCTGATTAAGATTTATGATATACATATTAAAAGAGATGAAGGGAGAAAGAAACCAGAAATGAACCAATGTGATTGGATGAAACTAAAAAAAGCGACTGGTGTCCACTATTTTATATACTGCATTGGAGATTATCAATCAAAGTCGCTGCAATAACATTCTAAATTTAGAATTTCAATTGATTTATAACATTCAATTTCCAAAAATATTCAAAACAAGTTATTGTTATGTGTTGACGAATAACAATAAAGGTGATAATTTATTTTCCAATAACCGTTATTCTGTGTCATACGAATCAGGTGTAATTACCGCAATTAAATTAAAATTGGTGATTTTTGGAACATTATCCAAAAATATAAAAAAATTAGAGTGGAATATTTGTGAATTGATAAATTCGGATATAAATAAATAATTGCTTGCAAGTTAATTAATAAAATATTAATTATTGTTATATTGACGCGTGAATCTTTGTTTATTGTTGGATCAATTTAATTGACGCTAACCAACGCGGTTTTACGATCTAAGAAATTAAGAATATTAATAGAATGGTAAAATAATTTAAAAATGGATATGAATGCAATGAAATTATGGCGTAATCAAAAGGTGCGTGTGAGAAAATGATATCAACTAACTGATTATGAAATAACTTGCATTCTTACTTGTAATGGAATCCAATCAAATTGCTATGTTTAAATCTAAACTTCTATTTTTTATAAATGATGCCATACAATCAACTGCTTGTTTGTTCATATTGGATAGTCTCAATTTCCTGGTATTCAGAACATACCAAATCCTAAGCAAGTGTACATCACAATCACAAATGTTAACGACCGGTGTCAATTAGGATAATTTTTCTTTTGGTATTCATTCATTCAAACTATCAATTCGCTTATCCATTCGCTCGTACGTTGCTATCTGAAAGTTGGCGTAAGATATAACACGCGAGGAATTTTTTTTGGCTCAACGTCTTTTATTACTACTACTACTACTACTACTACTACTACTACTACTACCACTACTACCACTACTACCACTACCACTACTATTACTACTACCACCACTATCACATTTATCAGCATCTTATGTTGTGCTGGCGCATTTTTTTTCTTAATCTTTTTGGATTAGTTCCCATCTCAAATTACGCTGACTGATTTGTGTGAGTCTAGATTGTTCTCGTTATCAATCAATCAAATTTATAAATACTTTGACTATTCTCGATTATAAAAGTTTAGGCCTGTGGATTTCATACAAAATTTTTTGGTTTTTTTAATATTATTTATTTATTTATTTATATTTTTTATTGATTTTTTTTTTAATTTAAATTTTTTTTTTTAAAAAATCTTATTCATTCTTTTTTTCAACTTGACCCTTTTTTTTTTTTTTTTCTTGTATAAAAAACCTAATCATTCACTCTCTTCTAAATTACCTACCGTTTCGTCATAAATCTATTTTGATAAAACAAAAATGGATGAGGCTGCGAGAAGACAATATTGTGGTTTACTTATGTTCGATATTCCACCTCAGAATCTTAAAAGAAACAACGACGTACAATGTAACAATTCTTTGATGATCGATTGTACAACTTCTCTTGAAAATAGTTGTATTAGAGCACAAGATAATTTTGTCTTCACTTCTTTCATGGAACCGATTAGAGTAAGACCACAATTGCCAATCAGATCTAATAAATCATCATCATCACCATCGTCATCATCATATTCTTCAAAATTTACTGTCGACAATAACGTCAAAGGTCAATTTATCATTGATGAAACTGAATTACAAATGCGACCTTCTTTAAGGAAAACACCAAGGCCTCCAAATGCGTTTATTCTTTACAGACGTGAAAAACAACCAGAAATTACTGCACATTATGGTAACATTACTAATTCAAAAATTTCAAAGATCTTGGCAAAAATGTGGAGAAATGAAAAAGATGATATTAAAATGTATTGGCAAAGATTGGCAGACCGTAAAAAAATGGAACATAGCCAAGCTCATCCTGGTTACGTGTTCATCCCTAAAAAATCTTCGAATTCTCGGGCCTCTGCTTCTACTGTCGCTATTGATAAACAAACTGATAATAATAGAAAAGAAAAGAAAAAAAAGAAATTAAAAATCAATAAAGTTCATATTGATAAATCAACTTCTACTACAACTATTGTTGCTAAACCTATTGCAACCGCAGCCACAACTACTGCTACACTTACACCTGCACCTGCTGCAGATACTTTTATTAAGAGCCTACTTCCTCAATTGTCCTCTTCTCATGATAATAATATTCTTAATATTATTCCTTCCACTGGTGATGCTGACGATCCTGGGTATATTAATACTAATGATAATATTAATAATCATCGCATTATCCCTCATACTCCTTGTATTAATAATAGTTATTTTATTGCCGATAATAACAATTACGAACCGTCGATATCGTCACCTTTGTCACCATTAACACCGTTAACACCATTACCGACTCCTATATTATCAACCCCGGTCTCTCCATTTGATTTCTACAACTTATCCTTCAATATTAACATTTATAACAATGACAATATTGATGATAGTAACGTCAGCATTAATAATAATAATGGAGACAATTATGATTGCCCCTATAATTACAGTATATACAATAACAACAACAATGGAAATAATAATCACGTTCAATTGCCGTTACATTTTCCACATGAGCTAATTATCAATATCAACAATCATTCAAATTCAAATTGTGAATCGAATTGTTATGGTTATAACAACAATGTTAATAACAATAACGATAATTATAACGATAACGATTCATGCAATTATCATTATGATTCTTCGATAATTACTTCTCATAATTGGTAGATTAATCGAAGTCATTGTTGATCAAAATGAAAATTTGAATTTGAATTCTTCGTCATCTTTAAACCCGTCATTATCACCATCTTTAAGTTCCGATATTAAATTTGAATTTAAACATCAGAAATAATAGCGGGTGATGAAAATTATGAAAAATATATTTTGAGTGAAAGGATCTTTTGTACTTTATGTAATTATTCTTTTATGCATTTTATGTAAGTAACATTTGTAATATTTTTTTATATTTATGAAATATTTATGATTTTTTTATTTTAAAAATTAAGATTTAATTCAACTTATTAGCTTTAGATTAATAACAACATATGCTTTCATTTCTTAAAAAAATAAGATTTTTTGTTATTGAAACAATAATTATTCAATCTATACAATAAAATCAAAAGTGATATAAGCACAGGAAGAAATTAATATTCTAATGCCCAGGATATGATTTGAATTAAAAGGGGCTCCATATTTTTATTTAATGATAACTCAATAACGTGTATCTTTAATCTGAAGCTTATATATAAAGTTATAGTATTTTTTTTTTTAATGAGGTTACAACAGCATAGTGGACATTCGTTTTATCACTTGTGACAAAATCGATCGTCGATCTTTTTTATATTGTGAAACTTGCTATTTCAATTGAATTTAGAATAGAAAAAAGTCGCGTGACTGCGCACAAAAACTTGTTTAACCTGAGATGTATTTTTTTAACGCGTATATTTTGCTTTCTATGTTTTCAGTATGTGTGTGAAAAATGATCAAATGATCAAGTCGCTTTTAACTTTTTTATAATTTTACAACAATAAAATTATCAGTTCATTAACAGTGTTAAATAAATATCTAAACGTTTGTAAAATTGTGATAATTATTTGAACGTTTACAAAGAGCCTTGGTCTGATCTTCTTTGAATAAGCGTCGGCAAAGAGCTTCTTTTACGCTTTTGCGGGCTTTCCAATCTGGAAGCATAGCACCGAGTTCACTAGCATAGTCACGTAATTGAGATGGGTTGGATTCGGCGGACAAGTTATATTTTTCTAGGAACAGGTTCAAAATCGAGGTAAAGTTATTAGTTCTGGAGTTTCTGCTTTTTCGAGTAATTGCCATGGCCATATTGATAATACATATATCGATAAGTAGATTGTGATTATCTATTAACCTACTTATTCTTTCAAATCAAAAATTAATTATCCAAATGAGTATATCCAGAATATATACGTAGATTCATACTTTTAGCAATAAAATTTATTACTTTTGATTATATTATTTTAATTTTAGCATCTGTAATTAAAACTAAATATTTTTCTGAAAAATTTCAATAAAAAAAATTTTTAAAATTTACTTCCATAATAACGTGATAGTCAAAGATTGAACACAAGCCGATGTTCAATAGTAGACAATTGCCCTTTTCTAGGGGTACGGATTTCATAAACCCGGCCAACATCCGGAATTCCAGGGGCATGTTTAGACCAATTGTTGCTGCCGAGCGCTGCAATCGTGTCGACTAATGCTTGATTTGCTGAGAGTGCTGGAGTATCTACGAAGGAAAACGCACATTCTGATGGAATGCCTGTCGGAGGGAATTGTCAACAACCTGGTTGTCCTCGAATCACTAATCAAAAAAAATTTTTAGAAAGAATCTTCAAAAAATAATCAATAATGTGATATTTATGGTTATATATATACAATTAACTAAAGCCATTTTTGTGTGTTGATGATTAGCAAGTGTTCTGCTATTTAAACCTGCATCATTCCATTCAATCAAAAGCAATGGGTCCTCATAATATAAATCATCGTCATCGTAATCTTTATCATTCTTGTGTTTTGCTCGTACCATTTTTGCCCATTGATGGATAATTTTTTTATTAGAATCTTCATTAAAGTTTTCCATAGGGTCATCTGTCAAGACAAACAAACAAATCATATTGTAGTCCTAAAATGACAAAGGTTATAATAAAAGAAATGCTTGCAAATAATCTCACTTGTAGAAGACGACTTCTTAGCAAATTTTTTTACTAATTTCTTTAAAGCGCGAGTTGACATTCTAGATAACTTGTTTAAAAATGATATAATAGGTGGAAATGTATTGATATGGTTCATTATATATTAATATATTTGATGAATTTCAACAACCCCTTTTTTATGTTAATTCCACAAAATAGTCTAATTTATTAATAATTACATCATAGCACCAGTGTATAAAATTCAATGTGCGGAATGTGCGGGTGTAACATCGTACATTAGTAGTTTTCTGCAGATAGTTTCTAAAATTGTAGAAGTCTGCATTAGTTACACACTGAAATTCATACACCGAGTACGATGCAAAAAGTAGAAATAATTTTTTTTTACAGATGATATCCTTAACGATACTTTGTATTTCATAAAAACCAATTTTTCTTGAAAAAAATCTTTTTTTTATTTTTTCTATATGCTCTTTACATTGTCTTACCAAATCGTCCCAGGGTAAATTTCATAATATAAAAAAGTCCACCAATCGTCCCACTATATACAGTAGGACAAAAATACTATAGAAATAGTCAAATAACTGATCTATAAACGTAAATATATATATATATACATACATATTTATAAAAATGAACCAAATTCAAGTCTAAGTATTTTAAACATAACTGACAACTTCTAGCTTCTTAATCTAATAGTTTTATTTTTTATTTTTAAATTAGAAGCAAATTATAAATGCAATCTGTGTCAACATTATGAAATTATATCTGGTTTTTGGAGTGTTACTATTACAAAAAATAGAA
>CAUDNR010004555.1:0-17156 GCA_958430865.1 Entrophospora sp. SA101 | reverse complement strand
ATTACTATATATGTAACACAAAGAAAATGGTTCGAATGTCGATCAAAAACGAATTAAACTTTGCCATGACGTACTGTGTAACAATTCTACCATTAACTCGATGAAAAGCATTGTACCACATACAACCAGCAAACTTACGTTTTCTCTTCAAATAAAACAAATACGCGTGTCAAAGAATTAGTAATATTTGTTATACACTTTCTTTAAAAATTATTCGATTATTTTCAATTGATTATTTTTCAATTCAATTAATTAAGTTTTAAAATTATTTAAAAGTTTAGATTTAACCGATAATTTAAATATTAGAAAGGTGTATATATATCAATTCTATTTTTAAAGGTGAGTAATTATTATAATACTCATCAAAGCCAAAAAAAAAAACACAATGCCAAGGCTTTATGCACTTTATGACTTTAAGTCAATTTGGAGTCAATTACTATTTTAGTCTAATAAATTTTAAGTAATAATGAAATAAGTTATTTAGTGATTCTTCAAAAATTTTTTAATTGAGTTATGCAGTGAGTTGCATTTATTGCTCCCTCCATGGTCAAGTCGAAAGGTTCACAATCTCTTCTAACTTCTCAATTAGGATTGAAAGAATCAAAGGTTTTTTTTTTGCTAATTCATGCTACTTATCACCATCTATTTTCTATTTTCTATTTTTTTATTAAAATGATTAATTTCTATCTACTTAACAAGGAAGCACAGGAAAATGAAATTGAAGCTTTAAAAGGTAATTGAATTCGCAACCAATCATCATTATAATATTGTTAATTAATTGCTTGCAAATTATTGATAAATCATAATTATTATCATTATAGCGATTTTTATGGATGATTATGAGCCAATTGTGGTGGCTACTGCTTGGAAGGTTGCTCCGGCTGGTCATCAATTCAGACTTCATTTATGGCCTCAAGAAGAAAAATTAAAACAACATGTTAAAGTTGATTTACATGTAAAGTGTGTAATATTTATATTTTATATATGTATACATGTATTTTTTATATATATTATTTCCATATTCAATGTTGAAACTTCTTTTCGAATAACTATTAAATATATCAGATTTCCTAAAACTTATCCTCGCTCTGCTCCAGATATGAAAATTGAGAATGTTCATGGACTTTCAAATTTACAATTACAACAGCTTCAATCACATGTTTCACGTTTAATAAAAGAAAACCTTGGTCAAGAAATGGTGTTTACAATTGCTGAATTCATTAAAGATTACATTACCGCAAATAATAGTGGAATTAAAAATATTGGACATCACAAAAATCAACCTTCTTTTCATGAACAGATGCTGAATCGTATTGAGCAAACAACAAAGGTGTGATTGAATATGAACGTTAAAGAGAATATTGTCAACTAAAAAATAAAATAAAATCAACCAATTATTTTATTTTATTTATTTTTGATTATGTGCGTGTGCATAGGCTGAACTAGAAAAATCAATGGAAGAAGTTAATCGTGTACGTCAAATTCAAGAACGTGAACAACAAATGCAGAACTTATCCTTGCTTCAAAAAATTGATGAAGTCACACAACTTCAAAAGGCGAAAATTGAGGAGGAACGACAAAAAAGAAAATTAATGAAGATAAATGAAGATGAAAATTTGAATCCAACTAATAATTCTTTTGCAGGCTTTCGAACTATTAACTTTGAGAATTTTGTCAGATTGGATGATTCACAGGTATTAATATATTAGTAATTTTCAGATAGATAAGATCGATCGATGATAATTTCGTTAATTGATTACTACTACGATTATCATTCATTATTACTACTAGTCAATGCCTTTTAAGTCTGTAGTGCTTGGGCCTTCTATAGGAAAAGGTAAATGCATACTTCTTCCTTTTCATTTTAAATATTAATTAATTAATTAGCTATCTCTTTTTTTTTTTGTATTATAAGGGTCAATAAGCTCTATTTCTTTGGTCCAGGCTTCGAATTTTCAAATAAAAAATCTAGAATTATCAAGTAGTTATGTATTAGTGCTTAAAGAGATTGAAATAACGGAGCCACATTATTTGGACCTTGATGGAAAGAAAAAAGTAAGATAATTCAATATGTCAACATTTCATTTTTCATCTTTCTTCACAATTTATTTTGGCTTATAAAATAATAATATAAAAAAAAAAGTTGGAAGAAATTGAAAAAGATCTTGAAAGAATAAAAAAATTAAGACATCCAAATATAATATCTATATACGAATCTGAACTCGAAAGAGTTGCTTCAGGTTGGAAGTTACACATTCTTATGGAGTATGCTCGTGGTGGTTCACTTGTCGATCTATTGAAAAAATGTGGAGTAGTACGTTTGTCAATTGCAAAAGAATACATTAAACAATTATTAAATGCTTTAGATTTTATACATGCAAATAGTTTTGTTCATAAAGGTACTTTTATAATTTTTTAGCAATAATAATATTATTAAATTTATAAAAATTATATTAATTATATTTTATTATTAGATATTAAGGCTTCAAATATTTTACTTGCTGAAATCAGTGGAACTGATGATTTTATTGCTAAATTAACAGATGTCAATTATCATAGGAAATTATTAGGTCGTACTTTATACATGCATATGTACACACACATATATATTTATATTCACCGATTCAGTATCTAAATTATATATTTTTTCTATTAATATTTTTATACTTAGACATGCATAAGGTTTATCCATTATCTAAATCCTTAAATACTGAATATAAGAAAAATTGGTAAATTGCTTTGACATCATAATTGATTTCGATCCTAAAAAATTTAACATATATAATTTACAATTTGGCATTCCATATTTGTATTTGCTATTTGGCGTTGTTATATGCAGGATATCGCCTGAACATGAAACCAAGTCCGATGTTTATTCTAGGTATGCTATTAATATTATCTATGATATTAGCATAAAAAATTTATATTTATAAATTTATAAATTTTAGGAAAAATGATATTTGGTATCTTGGAGTTGTATTTTTACAAATGTTATTTGGATTGAATGTTGTTGATGATTCTGAATCTTTGGATGATGTATTCGAAACTTGTAGGTTTTCTATCCTCTCTTTCCTTTTAGAATTAACGACATAAACATAAATATATAATAAATAATATATAATATATACAGCTGGTCGTGATTTACCATCAACAGTACGAGATATTCTGCAAAAAATGCTCGAAGAGTAATAATCATATTCTATATTTATTGTTATATAATCAAAATGATGGATTTATTCATTTTTTTGGGGTCGTTAATTTATATAGAGATCAGAGAAAAAGACCAACACCATTAGAGCTACTTAATGATCCTTTTTTCAATGAAGGATCAGATACTTTTTACGATCAACCACTTAAATTTTTAATGTCTTCTGGTATAATCAAAAAAAATTTTTCTGATAATGCGAAGAGTTTTATTCTAAATAATTACAATATTATAATAATATCATATAGGTCACTCAAATCCCGCAAAATCCCTTATACAAAATATCAGTAATAAAGAAACAAATGATATTGTTGGAAGTTTTGGTGATAATAATTCTCATTATTTAGGATCACCGCCAATAAATACTCATAATAATACTTTTTTTTCAAGATATAAGCTTGATTTTGAGGAAACAGACTTTCTTGGAAAAGGTTATATTGATGATTATAATAATAATTATTATTGATATTCGTTATTGTTAAATAAATTACAAAAGATTAAACATTACGCTGTCATATTTAGGTGGTTTTGGAGAAGTTGTTAAAGCCCAAAATAAGTTGGACGGAAGGTCTTTTATTTTATTTGAACTGCCATTAATTTGTATATAAATGTATATGTTATTTGGTATAATTTAATTGAATCATATTTCCTATATACATATATATATAAATATAGATTTTACGCTATCAAGAAAGTTCGTCTTAACCCTAATGATATAGAAAAAACACGAAAAATTTTAAGAGAAGTGACAACATTATCTCGTTTACATCACGAATATGTTGTTAGATACTTTACAACTTGGTTTGAGGGTAATAATAATACATTCATTATTTTCATAACATTTAATTCTTTCATTAAATTAAAATTTTTATTGGAAACAAAAAAAAGATTCGGACGGATCAATGAAAGAAACCGAAACTTTTAGTGAAGAAGTTTCGGCAGGAGACGATGAAACATCAGATTCGGATGATAATTTAGTGTTTGCAGCAGATGATGATGAATATGATTTTTTATCTACTGACGCGTCAAATAGTCGAGGAGGAGGATACAATAAAGCTCGTATGAAAGAGTCCTCCTCTTCGGAGACAGATTCAGAATTTGAAATTCAAGATGGTGATGCTAGAAATGTTAGATTTGCAGTAAAGTCTAGGACAGCGCCAAAAAAAACACGTATTCTTTATATACAAATGGAGGATTGTGAAAAGAAAACACTTAAAGATATTATTGATGCTGGGATAGAAGAAGAAGAAGGGTTGAGGTATTATATAATATTTCACATGTATATATTTGTATAATGTATTTGAAAATGACAATTAATATTTATTTGTTGATTGATCTGATTATAGAATTTTTCGACAGTACGTCATGGCAAAGTTTAATTCGTTTTTGATCGACATTCGAACCATTTTCTTTGTGTTACATATATAGTAATAGTAAGCATGGCCTGACTGAATAAATACGCAAATTTTATCAAATAGATATTGGATTGGAGGCAAATTTTTACTTGATAATACAAAACCATTAATTTAACAATAATTATATATATATATATATATACTTTGTTTCTTTTGCCTGCGTCCTATTTATCTAATAATAAATAATAAATATATATTAACTTTGTTTCTTTTGCCGTGTCCTATTTATCTAATAATAAAAAATAAATATATTATACAAAACCATTAAACCTTGTTTCTATTATCCATGCATATATACCTAATAATAATAATAGATATATATTATACAAATTATTAATTTAATGACCAACGAATCAATCTTTATGCAAATTTACATTTCGGGTGCTTTTTGTAGATAGTGTATTAGTAGGTAGGTCGACAGAAATAATAAAAATAATCCATCAATCCCAATATTTATTATAGTGACGGCAGAATTAATGATTTTGCATTACCATCTTTCCAAAGTACACCGCAACTATCATCAACATCTAATACATATTCATCAATATCAACACCCAAATACTTTCGATATCAACGTCTTTGAAAAAGTAATCAATTTATAATTCGCCAGGCCAAATTCTGATTCATATTGTTGAATTCAAACCCTGTGATCTATTTACAAAAATTTTGATACTCAAAACTATACTTTGTTTAATTTACAATAGTGGAAAAGTTTAACCTTTCAAGTATGCTAAATCATATTGAATAAATATATTTCAAGTATTCAGTATGTTTTAGTATAATTTTACACATTCTTAAAATACCCTTGATTTTTCCATACTTTAAGTAATTCGAATACCTAAGCTTTTTGTAGGGAATGCATATATCGTTTTGTAAAATGCAGGAAATTGGAGATCTACATAAAGGTGGTAAAGGTATTATTAGAGATACCTCCAAAGAATTAAATATTCCAAGAATTACACTATTCTTTGTTATCAAAATTCAGGATATCATAAAAGTTGGTAGGCAAAAGGCGTCTTGCCAAGAAAAGTTAAAGATAATGAAAGTGATCGCATCCAATTAACTATGATTCAGAAAGGATGGTGCTGTGGTTTCTATTTAAACAATTTATAAGAATTCGCATGATCTTGAGATTCGGAAGGCCAAAGATGTTAGATATACCTGTCCAAGAAAATTAAAGTGACTTCTTGTAAAAGAAAATAATCACATATCGGTAGTCATGATCCAAAAGATATAGAGAGGATGGTGTCGTGGTTCTACTAAACAATTCGTTTTTAGATTAAAAAAACTAGCAATTTTTATATTTGGTAAATAATAATAATTACAATAATTTATCGATTATTTATAAATAAAAAAAAAATTTAAGTTGTTGTCTTTTTATGAATACAATAAGAAAAAAATCTTTTAAACAGTTTAGTTTATAGATAAGCATCAATTTCAAAATTGAAGAATCTATATGTATTTAGTGATAAAAGAAGTTAATTAAAAACATAAATTATCTGTCGATTGCGATTGGTTTTTGGAGAATTCAACCTGTAATTTATCAATCTCGGATTGATAACTATGAGGAGAAAAATGACCATCTATGGACTTATGAAAGGTACCATATGGATCTGGATGTGTTCGGCTACATTTAGGTTCTATACCCAAATAGAACATAAAATTTTTTCTCCTTGCATTCAAATATACTCTACTAATTTTGAATTTATTTGTTTTAATTTCTAAATAATAATCCATCAATCCTAGGTTTTTAAGGTTAACGATTTTATTACATATCATTATTAATCCAAAGAAGATGCTATCGTTCTTTCGTTCTTTGAAATCTCCTTCTTCCAAAGCATTAAATAAATTTATTAACCTAATAATGACAAGTTCTATATCAATTTCTATAAAAGTGTCATTTGAGGTACTATCTTTTATTTCAATTGCTACGTTTTTATTATCATTTTTACTTAAATGAATATATCCAAAAACATAGTCAATCAT
Source organism: Entrophospora sp. SA101 (assembly GCA_958430865.1). Taxonomy (NCBI): domain Eukaryota; kingdom Fungi; phylum Glomeromycota; class Glomeromycetes; order Entrophosporales; family Entrophosporaceae; genus Entrophospora; species Entrophospora sp. SA101. The sequence continues at coordinate 10,550 of CAUDNR010004555.1, read as the reverse complement.
TAGGAAGTACAAAAAGCATAACTTTTCAATTTCTTTAAGATGCCTTAATAAACCGTCATCGTCCAACAGATTAAATAACACAAATCTTATCTCTTTATGGGTTTCTTGTTGATAATCACGCAATTTTTGATGAATTGATTTAATTATTTCTACATCATGCGAAGAATTTGCTGCTGAACGCGCATCAAATGAACAAAGTCTTGTTTGATCGCATAAGAATCTTTTTGAAATGTTTCTAAACATACTATAATCTTTAAATTTTTCACTTTCTTTTAAGATTTCTCTGAATTTTTCCATTTTTTGCTCTTTTTTTGATCGGATAGTTCTTTCCTCCATTATTATAAAGGCAAGTTATTTAAAAGAGCAAAAAAAAAAAGCATTTATATAAAGTTTATCATGTATTATCCTCGCTCGGTATAATACAAACACAAAATTACGCGTATTGTAAAAAAATAGTGAATTTCTTCGCCGTGTGGTATACGTTAATTTGTTGTCCGTCATCAAGAAAATTAATCTGTTGTCACTATTACTATTACTGTGATGCAGGGTTGGCAATAGACTGGGTCCATTGAGACCATGAGTTTTGGTATGGTCCATTTTCATTAATAAAATACGAACCATGGTAAAAATATTACACCAATGGACTCAATGGACTATCAATGGACCAGCACCATACTGTGATGCAAATTAACGACAAGAATTTGATAAATATAATACATTTTGTTTTTATGAAATTCGGTTTTTCTAATAATTTATTAGTAAGAAAAGCCGAACAATAAATCAGACAATCAATAGAATGGCTCGGTTTAGAAGTTTAGTAATTTTAAAAGACCATTCCGAGAAATCAAAATTGTTGGTATTTTGATAATACATAATAATAAAGTTATAGTTAATAATACAATAATACACAAGAATATTAATATTAAAATCACAAATGACAAATTTAAAACCTTGACAGCATAGTGGACATTCGTATTGTCACTTGTGACGTTATTGTAGCAACATCAGTTTCTGCTCTGATGAAAATTTATAAAATTCCAACAAATTCGTGAAGGTAGCACAACAAATTTCAAATGATATACGTCGTCAATAAAATTTATTTTATACAGGAATTTCATAACCCTTTATTTATTCGTCTCTTCATTGTCAATATATAATATAGTATTGGCGTTACTTATTACAAGTGTCGCATGTATTATGAATCGAATATCTAAAATTGTGTGTATTAGTATTAGCAATTATAAATGGTATTTGTATTGTGATTCAATTACATCGAATAATTAACAAGAGCCATCACGGTTGTTGTTCGGATGTTTATAATGGACTCCCTTAATTTCTCGAATTTTTAATTTTTACATGAGCGAGTATTACAAAATATTTCCACATGCCATACTCGAACAAGTAAATAATGCATATTTCCTTCGGTCACAGAAAGTTAAAGCAAGCAATCAACGCATGTTTATTGTGAGGATGATTGGAAAGTTATGTTTGAAGGAACGCTTGGTATAATGTTTGTGTAATTTTGACTAATTTGTGTCTTTTTCTTTGGATATCGATTTTCTCACTGTCATATCCTTCTTAGCCACACAATCTCGTTTGCATGTCATTCACCGATGAATAGATGCACAACATCCACAATATTTCAACATATATTTCAAATCTAGCACCAAAATTAACGCTAAATCGATCAATTCAATATTAAACCTTACAATAATATATTCTACCCGAATCTTACCATCACTCAAAATATGGCGAAGATTGTGATTTAAGTTTATTGAATAAATTGTACATATTTTCATTGGCTGTTTAAATTAATAATGGTTTAAATAATTAAAAAAAAAAGTTTTCAGAATACCAGTGACTGAGTCATCAAATTCAATTATCTTATCAAGTTTTATTGAACGTAGAATTGCGAAAGATTTAATTAATGTTATAAAAAGTTTTCATAATACCAGTGACTGAGTCATCAAATTCAATTATCTTATCAAGTTTTATTGAACGTGAAATTGCGAAAGATTTAATTAATGTTATAAAAATAATAAATATCAAGTTTTTTTTCATTCGTTTTATTGGTAATAACAAAGAGAAAAAATTCCCATTCAAAGACTTTTTTCAAATTGTTTGAGAAAAAAGAGAGAGAATTTATATATATAATAGGAATAAATATCACCCTGGATTTTTACAGGATATAAAAATGCAAAGGATGGAGTTAATTCATTATATTTAAAGAAAAATTTTTTTCAAGCACGTTTGGGATACTTTAAACCAGTGTTGGCAAATTACGCGAGGTAAATTGTCAAGTCCTAAACCGTTAATAAAATAATATATATACATAGATGAACTTATTTAAAAAATTCCATCAAGTGGTTTTTTTTGTTTAGAATAATACTTTATAAAAAAATCATCTTTTAACTATTTGCGTTTTCCAATATTACTAATGTGTATATTATGTTATAAAGAAATTAAATAAATCAAAAAGTAAAAAGTAAACCATGATTAATATTATTTTGGCATTTTTTTCTATGGAAGTTACACTATAAAGACGGAATCTTTTAATTCGTTGACTTCCTTCACTTTTTAAATAGATAGCAAAATAATATTAGATCTACGAACAGGTTTAGGTGCAGCAAAATTGGATTTTGAAATCAAAATGATAAAACTTATATATTCAAATGATGATAAGGTATGTATAATATATATATTAATGTCTCAAAAAAAATGGTGGTCACAAAAATATCACACATCTCAACAATTACATAACATAGTTAAATAAAATTGGATTCATTCGAAAGCCTTATCATTTACTTTATTAAATAATAAAAAATAAACATGAAATGCTATTGCCAATTTTCTGTAAAGCTAATTCATATATTTTTTTTAGAACTTTGCTAAATTTTTGTCTCTGAAATTTAAACATGGAATTTTTTAACGATAACTCTGACACAAGCATATACATAGTAATTATACAAAAAATTATACCAGTCTGTAGCAAAAGTTCTGGAGATTATGTATATAAAGTTTCACACTTCCAGATTTTCTAGATTTTTATCAATTGAAAATAAAAGGAATTTGATTATTTGAAAAAACCATCCAAATGTGTAAATTTCTTTAATGATTGCTCTAAATCCTACATGACAATATACTTCAAAAATTTTCTATCTTATAATCTAAGATCTTCCGATTCTCTGGTATAATTTTTATTACATAATTTTTGGCTACTTTTTCATTAAAAACAATATTTTACAAACCACCATTTTTTTTTGAGACACAGTGTATATCAAGATAAAAAAGCAATATGAGAAAAGGTTGTTGAATTAGATATTGCAGGAAAATTTTTGTCAAGAATTCCTGCATTAAACAAAACCGATTTTTAATATGGTCAAACCTCGCTTCAAGGAATCTATGGGGCACATAAGAGAATTGCATTACTAATCGGGTTTCAGAGAATTCTATGTTTTATATGTGAAGCAAAAATTTTAAAAATTCGTAATTATAATTAGTTGAAACGAGTTTTGACTGTAGAAAAACATGAAGATGCATTTTTATTATTATCGGGTAATGATGTCAAACCTGAAAATACAAATATTAGAAAGTAATTTTGATGAAAAATGTCAATATCAATGAAAATGGTAATAGTAGGGAAAATATCATTCTAAGATTTATATTAAAAAAAAAAAAAAAGAAAAAACATAAAATAAATATTTAAACAATATTATTAATCCTAAATTTTTTAGAATGATCATAATTCATGCAATAATTCTCTTGATATTGGAAATTATTAGGGTTTTTATTAAAATCTATCATCCAAGTCATATTATCTAAAGCTGCATATAACCGTGAATGATCCATCTAATAATAGAATTGAAATTAAGAACTTGGTTTATTTATTTAAATAATAATCATAATAATAATAATTAATTGATTACAAACCTGCAATGAATATACTGGTGAGCGACTTCTACCAAGATAAACAGACCAGCCATCACCATACAATCTTCCACCTCTCTTTAAACTGTTTATCATATTATTTTTATAATATCTTAAATCAAACAATCTTATTAATCCATTTGAATAAGAACCAGAAGCCAATTTATGAAAATCATAATCAACAGAATAAACTGGATAACAATCACAAACAAATAAAAACAAAAAGAAATTGTTCATTGTTATTATTGTTGTTATTTTTTTTTAAAAAATAATCATTATAAAAAAACTTTTTTATATTTATACCAGGTGAGAGATCATAAGGATCTCTATATGATGCTATGCATTCCATACTTCTAGTGTCAAAGAGACGTGTTAATCCATCATAACATCCAGAAACAAAAGTATTTGGTAGAATTTGATTTGAAGCTAATGCATAAACACTACTATTATGATTGTTTATTGAAAATCTGGAATCAACAAATCCGGTTGGAGTAACATAGTATAATGTCAAATGATTATCGCTTTTATTGCCCACTCCAATCAAATGACTATTGCATGATAAATTTTTTACAATGTAAGGTTTACCAATTATTTTATGTGTATGTCTCTTTTCACCAGTTTCCACATCCCATAAAATCATCTTTAGATCTGTGCCTACCGAAATCAAAGATAATGATTTATCAGAAATTTGGCAGATTGATTGAACAATGCCATCATGCCCATAAAAAGTTCTCAGTTCATTTAGATGAATATGATTTTTGTGATTTTTGTTCAAATAGAATCTTTTGATTGTATAATCTACAGAACTTGTAAATATGTGATTTCTATTATTACAACAAAATATTATATCAGTAATGTCATTATTGTGAACATGAAAATTTTTTCTCTTATAGAACTTTGCTGGATCTTGGGGTGAGAAATAAGAAACATCCAGTGAACTTCCAACAGTGCAGATTAATTTTGCTGAGTCAAATTTTATTTTAGGCATTAATGCTTGTCTATGCCTTGCTATTATGGTTGGCTTGAACTTTCTTCTGTTCCAATTTTTATTTATAGCAAAACCAAATTTGACTTTTCCCTCCCAATCATTATCATATATAATAGGGTATTGTAATATATTCCAATTTTGACTATTGAAATATATCCTAAACCCATACTTCTTTATAATATTGTAATAGTCTTTGTTAACAAGAGATAAATTCGTCAAATCTTTTATTGACAAAAGCTCAATTATACAAAATAATAAGTCAAATGGAAATTTTTGAAGCATTTTTTTGATTAATAAATTAGTTACTCAAAATAGAAATAATATTTTTCCTATACATTTTGGGCTACATGATAAACGATCGATTTCCTAATGTAGTATATGAACTATTAATGTGCAAAGAAAAAAGTTTTGTAGAAGGTATCAATAGTAAAGTCGTTGCTGGATTAATCATATTCTACTTCTAATCAAGATTATGTTGATTCAGATAGTCAAGTGGAAGATGATGCTGAAGATGAAATACACGATGATGGTAATTCAAGAATTAATAAAAAAAAATTTTTTAAAATAGAATCAGATCTTATTGATATAGAAAATATAGGTAAACTGGTACCACAAATAAAAGCTACATGTAAATCAAAAGACGTTCAAATATTTCATATAATTCTGATGATATTAAAGGTAGATTAAAATTAAAATTAAAATAAAATATCTACATTCATTAATATTTACATATATATAGCACAAAAAAAAGGTAGCTAAAGAGGTTAGAGAAATGGTCAGTATAAATCATTAACTAAACAAGGATACAAAATAATTGGAACATGCTTGTTATGTTAACTATAATTATAATAAAAATAAAATTTTCTGGATGTAGGGTGTAAAATTTTGCAAATGAACTAGAGCTGCTTTAAAAGAAAGAAGATTTTGCTATAAAGATAGTTTTTATGGAATTCAAAGGTAAATACGCATATGATCATAAATATAGATAAATATAATACTTTTATATTACAAAAAAAACATATTTGTATGGAAACTACTCCATCTTTATCTGCGCAAATAAATGTGTATTTTGGTAAATATAAATATAAATATATATTTTATATAACTAATTGATTATATATGATAATTAATTACCTATAATTATTTATTTCATTCATTTATTCATTCCTTTATTATTGTAAGTTGGAGACATCATACAAATCCAGTTGGGACAGAATGGAGGTGGAAGGTGGATGAGCAACATATGATTTTTGAAGGGGCAATGGCAAACCATTATCAGATGATATATATATATTTAATGATATAAGACCTATTAAAAGAAAAAAAAATCTAATGTTGATTTAACAAATTTCAGTCAGTTTTGTGATTCAAATAATGATGAAGCTCAAGAGAATGAAATTGACAAGTATTTGTTTTCAAAAGTACAAAGGAATTGAACAAGCATTTTAGAATGGTGGAAAACTCATCAAGATTAGTATCAAAACTATCAATTTTATGTTTTTATTATTTATCCCAGTGCACCCAGTGAAAGAGAGTTCAATGCAGCTGAATGAAACCAATCAAATTTAAAACCAGAAACAGTTGATAGTGTTCTTGTTGATTATTTTAAAATATTCCTTCAATTTCTGTGTAAATATAAAGATTCTCATGATTTAGATTCCTTTAAGGAAGCATTCCAAGAAACCCTTACACTAGTTGGTTTTTGTTAAAATATTTTCAACAGATATAAAAAAATCTTGTCCTTGGTGGTTCTGTTAATATAGGAGGAAAGAGAAAAAGAAAATCAAAAATTAATTAATATAAATTTGCATCTCTTGGACTAGAAGTAAATGTAATGAGTCTTCCTGTTGGTTTTAGCACAAGATCATTGTAAAAAAACATTGGGAAAAGTGAGCATGGGATCATCTAAACTGTTATAGTATCTTGAATAATGGCTGCAATCATTGTGGGTAATATTACGAAAAGGAATGTATAAAAATGTTGATTCTTAAAGAGATTAAAAAAGGAAAAAAGGAACTTACAGAAGAAGATATAAAAATCCAATGTTGAAAAGGGCGACGAAGAGGAACAAGATGAGATGGAATTAAACATTAATAATTGAGAAGTATGTCTATTGAACCTCATAATGCTTTAAATAATATAGAAAAATGGTAAAAATTATCCTTGCTCCAAATGTATAATCCCATTTTAAATTTCCCAAAAAAAAGTAATTTTTAGTAAATATATAATGATAATATTTTTATATAAAGTCGCGATAAGCGCCAAGTCGGTCAATCACTTAGCCCAAGTATAATTAAATGAATCACGATAAGTCGGTCTCACGTGATATTTCATTGTGAAGGGTCATCATTACTATTTTAGTAATGTATGATTTAATAATTTTTTATTCGTCATGAAACATCTAATGTAAAAAACTATTTTTTATAATTTTGAAGAGAGCATTCTCACTTATATTTTATTACTTCTATCAGTTATAATGCATAATCACAAATTCTTCTTTACCATTTTTTCCTTCTCAGTAATTTTAAAAAGGAGCTTTTTTCTCTTTAATCATTTGATGATTTATCATGAATAATGCATTAATATTATCATTCAATAATTTAGAGAAAATTTTTGTCTAATTGCAAAAAATACATCTATATTTTTATCTCATTTTTACATCATCACTTATATCATTGATTATATCGTGTGAAGAAATACATTTGTGTTCCTATTATGTTCAGAAATATGTATAAAAAGATTGATTTGCAACCTTCTAATGTGTGGGATAAAAGATAAAATTTAAAAAATCACGTGAAATTCGATTAGTCGACTTTATCAAGTTTTTTGGATGATGATAATTTTTCTTGTGTGCAACATCAATTTAACAACGCTTTTTTTTAAAATGTAATAATTTATTATAATTTTTTGTAGAATAAATTGATTTGATATATTTAAGGAAAGGTTATTGTTGCGAGTAAATTTATATTTTACGATAGGATCATAAATTAATTTATGCTTTTTTATATGATATGTTAATATATTTTGACATAAATAATAAAACTTTCACCCACAAATTTAGAAAATCGTTCTTTCCAAACTGTTAAAAGGAAGAAATAACAATAATAAAAATAATTCATAAAATTAATAAATCATAAAATCATGAATTCAAAAATGTTCACATCAATTATTTTATTTTATATCGTTTCAACAACTATATTTCTTTTTACTTCGTCAAGCGAAGCTGTATGTATTAATAAAGCGGTTTATGATAGTTGTAGAAATATAGGAGACACTAAATTAGCTTCTTGTCCACCAACGGGTTATACCTGTCAATGTGATGCGCGCAAACGTATTTCTTTCTTTCTTTCTTTTAAAGACTTTGTTTCATAATTAAATAAATTAAATGATGTTTTTCCCTCTCGAAAAAAAAATATAGAAATTCAACTTTGTTTTCAACAATGTCGAGATGATCTTGATATTCAAAACGAAGGAAAAGCCTACGAGGTAAATTTTATTTTTTCCTCTTCATCATCATCGTCATAGCATTATTTCTCTCATTCTTATTATTAACAATTATAATAATGACTAGCCTGCGGTCCAACAGTTTTGTGGGCTTGCAGCATCGGCCGGTTCAACAACAGCTTTAACTCCGGCATCACCACCACCACCACCACCATCCGTAACATCTACTTTTAACCAATCATTAGCAACAACTTCCTTTGTACCTACTGGTAATTCTACATCATCATCTTCTGGCAGCAACATTCCAACAACCATAATCACCACAAAAACTACTAGTAACGCAAATAAATTATCACTATCGAAACCAATTGTGATGTTTTTAATTTTCTTGTTAGTTGGTTACATTGTGATGGTTTAAATATTAAAAACCTTGATTATAATAATATAAAAATTTAGATTAGCATTAATATAATAATAAAAATACTTAATACATATTACACGGCGCATCTCGATTTAGCTAACCTTGATTTACAGATTTCAGGGTTTAACGAAAACCAAATCCATTTATTATTATAATTATTTAACCTTGATATTACAGATTTTTATATAAAAATCTCAATCTGAGGTCATTTGAACTTCCAGATTTGCTACTAAACATTGACCATGTTGTCCCAGCTGAATATTTTTCAATGCGAACATCAATTTAGAGATGCTAATTGATTTTAGCCAACTGAATAGATTGATATAAACTCTAAACAAGTTTTTTGTTTCGTTTCAAAAAAAAAATGACATGACTAAAAAAGTAAGGATGCAAAAACTTGAGGAAAGCGCCATATGCCATTATATCACTAAATAAAGTTACCTATATAAATTACTTTTTGATTTACGTAATTCGGGTTACGATATAACCGTGCAACGATTGTTCTTTTGTTTATCTTCAAGAATTTTTACCTCAATGTCATTTAAACTAGTAAAGCTTTTTCTGGCAGAGATATCAGAAATAATAGTAATTTTCCCCTTGTCGTCAATATCTTCAATCCAAACAAAGTTGCGCATATTTAAAATTAAGGACGTGTCATTAGTGATGTATTAAAATGCAAATGACAAAGTAATGAAAGATTTTTAAGAAATATTTTATGACGAAAGTCTTGCATGCGCGCATAGATAACAGTATCACATGTGTGGTACTTCTATAATAAAGTAATGGACCATTATGTTTGATGTAACCATTTGTGTATGTTTGATATAATTTTACTCCTGCAGACTTGGAATTTTGAGTTGGAACAAGATCTGTGTAGTGTTGCAAATGGTATTTTATTTAACTATTGTTCCTTGCCATTATCCGCAAAAAATATCCGCAACCGCCAAATCGATTTCTAAATAAGGATAACACGCACCCAACCCACCAATAAAAATTGGATATTAATATTCTGGATATTTTTTGCGGATAACTACACGATTATTTCCTTGCCAGTGTTTTCTTTGTAAATAATTACATGGTGTATTGTTTGTGGACAATTTAGACATGTCAATAACCAGGTTTCCGATTTCTTTACCAACTACAAAAGTGTTTACATAAGACTATCTTAACTTCTGTGATAAAGCACACCCTTAAGACATAAAATTACAATACTTTTATTAATTCACTTTATCTCTTTCTTGTTACTCTTTGTTTAGTTTTCCAATTGTCTTGACTATTTCTAGTGCAATTCCATGTGAGAAGTCGTAGATGTGCAAATTACGAGAAAGCAATTCTTCTGTCAATAGAAGGAAGGATGCGCCATTAATTTTTGGTTGTTCAAGCTTTTTATGCACATTATTTTCTTCAACGAACGATTTGTCCTTCTGCTTCTCCAGATAAGTGATAATATTCTCTATCTTCCAATCTTTAAGGTTAATTGGTAACGAAGACATGATTTTGTAAGTGAGGCTAATTAGATTACTTTTTTCCTTGTTTTTGGGGCTAGTGATTTTTAGGGGAGTTAAGTTAGAATCATATCATTAATTCGTCATTATATTACCCATAAGACGGGGGTGATAATTAATATTACAACAACCAACATTGTTTTCATGTTTATTAGTTAATAATAGATTCTGATGCGGGAAAATTATACCAATTATTTGGGTGCGTGTTATCCTTATTTAGAAATCGATTTGGCGGTTGCGGATATTTTTTGCGGATAATGGCAAG
>CAUDNR010004554.1:8428-33384 GCA_958430865.1 Entrophospora sp. SA101 | reverse complement strand
AAATAATTGTTTGATAATATAAAAAAAATATATTTTAATAAAAATTAGATATGGTTTTTACTTTTAATTTTTTGTTTTGCCAATGACTTCAATAATTTTGATTTTCGTCAAGGGTTTTGACTTTTGTCAAAGGTTTTGACTTTTGTCAAGGGTTTAGTCTTTTGTCATTTTTTAGTGATTTGACGAAATAGTTTCTCAATTCCAAAAACATTTCGTCATACATCATTAAGTATATACTCGACATCAAACTGGTGAACAGACTGAATATTCGAATATCATTATTCTTATTTGATGACGATTGAGTATTCAGATAAATTTTATGAAAGGATGATTGGCAAATATCAGGAGCTGGAAACTTATATTAGTATTAGTATAGGACCCACAAACTATATAGATAGGTTACTGCTTATGCTTGCTGCTCATACTATGAGATATCAGTAGAATCCCCATCCCATATCCCGTGTCCCATATTAACCAATCAGAATTTCGTCACACATTAAATAATTATTTTTACACGTAATATTTTTAATGTTCGTTGTGATTCGCTTGTGAAAATGGCGAATATTTATTTTTTTTATTAAATTACACTTTGATAAATAGGCCGATGAAATAGAAAATTTATCAATTTCTGAAATTAATACAAATACCAGAAATTCTAGACAAAGAGGTTAAATCTAGAGACCCAGTATGGAATTATTTTAATGAAACAGAAATTTCACATGATTCTCACCTGTCAGCACAAAGTAAATTTTGCTTCAAGTCATGGAAGTGCAATAAACCTTCTGACTAGAAAGAGTATTTAGCTCTGAAATGCTCATTGGTTAATATATAAGTAAAAGTAAAATATTTTAAGATTAATTAAATCAGATGATATATAGAATCTGTAAATAAAAGGTAAAGAGGAAGCATTGGAAATAATATGGATCTTCATTCTTATTTTGACAGTAATATAATAGATGCACCAAAATTTCAAGAGCAAATCAAGAAATGGTTTGCTTTTTTGTGTGGAATTCCTTTTATTCACCTTTCTTCTGTTATTTTGCAAAAACTTTATGCAGTGGTTATGAACCTCCAAAACATATCACCTTGTCTAATCATCTGTTATATTTCGAGATTGCCAATATAATCTTAAAGATGTGTGTGATTCCAAAAATTTGACTTTAAGTAATTAATTTTTTAAGTAAATTTTTATTTGATCATTATTTGTGTAATAATAAAAATTATTAAAGAATCAAATTTTCCTTTTAATTGTTTTTATGGTTTTGCAATAAATGATAAATTTTTTATTAATAAATATATAATACTTTTTGTTAATTCTATGGAATATGGGACATGGGATGGGATATAGGATTGGGTTGGAGTTGGATGGAATGGGCATGGGATAGGATGGAATTTTTAAGGATTTGAGTATGGACGGCAAGTATATTACTGCAGCTGGATCAAATCTTATAGTAAATAGACTTAAAAATTTTACTATTTAGAAAATGCAATGTTGGTGAAAATTACCAAATTTGGAAAGATTCTCTACAATAAGCCAATCACAGCGTGGGTCAAACCCTATATCAAACCGTGATTTTTTGTATGTAACTTATCTATATGGTTTGCGGGTCCCTATTAGTATTATTACTAGACGTTCTCGTAAAATTAGATTTTACCCAATATTCTATTTAGGACCGGAGTTATAAAAGATCTTCATATAACCGATGGTAATTTTTTTTTTAGTTTTAAAAATTGTCATCAATATTTGGATTTTTCATATGCCAAATAATCAACTATTACTAACTACACTTTTTATTGAATTCTTCATCCATCCATCCGTTTACCAATCTATTCATAATAAATAATAAATAAATGTAGAAAAAATATTTATACATACAGTAAATAATTAATTCTTTTTTGTTTAATAAAACACTTTTGTGGTCAGGAATTAAACAATAGGATTTAATTATCTATTTGGTCATCCGAATGGTATAGAATTTGGGGTGTCGAGTATTTTGTTTTGGTATAAAGCAAAGGTTTGATTTTTGGTTTTTGTTATGCGTAAACATTTTTGTTTAACTTTTTGTAGACGTGCTTAATTGTTTAAGTGTAAACGTAAGGTTTTAAGACTAATTGGAAAAAGTATTAAGCGTCAACAGTTATCATCACCACATATTGTATTGTGTTACAGTAATTGTTATAAACGTAAGGCTGGCTTTAATCAGCCAAAGAAAAGCAAAAATTAAATAGGAATTTTATAATTGCATTATTATAATACGTTGTTATTTGTGTCATAAATCATGCTTACTGATTCACTGAAACCTTCTAGGTACAAGAAAGAAGCAGTAAGCTGGATAATTGTAAATAATTTTGTAAATAATTCACAGAATTGTATATAAAAGCTTGCAATTAATCGACGAGTGTAGCCAAAAAGTTAACTCAGACTCGGTCATAAAAGTAAAATAATCGAGGTTTACCAAAAAGCTACCTTGTAATATTACAATATTTTTTGTTTAAAAAAAGCCTCGGATCAATTTTTCAGGATTTAAGTCTGGTCCTAAGGTAGGATTTCCAGTCCCAGAATCAGACTGGACAGTTAAGGACCTTTAATTTTACTGCCAATCACAAAAGGATCAGTAATTAACAATTTTACCCTTATATTAGTTGCGAGGAAAAACCATTTTACCTTGTAAAAACTTGAACATCTTTTAAAGTACAATTAATTTTACCTATCTTAGCCAGTAACTTTTGGAAATTTTTTATATAAACTTTGCTAGTCTGCATGCTGGAAACATCTATTATAGGTTTCTGAGATCTTGATGTAGCCTTAATACTAAATTTATGAAATCTTCAGCAAAATTTATTTTATAAAAATGTTAATAAGAATTGATAAAATATTTTTTCAAATCGTCAAAAAATGATTGAATTTCTTATATTTTTAATTGGTAAAGTTCTAGAAATCTAGAAACACTAAATTTCATAGGAGTATGCCCTTTATTCAATAGAAATCTATTTTTTGAATTAATTTATGGATCTTCAAAACATAAGCTAAATACTTATTGTGCAATTATTATGTACGTTGTTCTATAACTAATACATTTTGAGAATTCTTTTGTTCAACCAGGCACTCTATACTTGGTTGTTCAACGGTGTAAGATAGCATGCTAAATATGCTAACAATTGGCATGATAGACATACTAGATGAAACTAGTTCACAGATCTTTCTGAATAGATACTATTAAATGATAATTGTTAAATAAGGGATAATATTCTTTATTCTTATATATTGAGGATAGTGATTATCAATAGCTGACAATCTTTATAATAATTTTTAGTTTTTGCACATTTTTTAATTATTAAGCATTCTTTAAAATATTATCATCCAGAAAACAGTAAAAATTAAGTCACAATACACGTTGTCGTGAATTATTGACCAAAACAGGGTACTTGCGTAGGATACACCGATAATTCACATAATTTTTTTATCATTTCGATGATCTATTTATTTTATATCTTGAATACGAAGTAAAAAATATCATATTAACATTTTGAGTTTTGATATCAAAAGTTCTTATGAAACGATCACCGAACATAATTTATTATTATTAATAATGAATTAAATAATTATTTTTTTTTAGAATTTATCATTCAACCAATTCAGTAGATTTCATCCTGTAAAAAATGACATCCAGAATATTTCCGTGATCATGTTTATCACTCCGTAAATGTTCAGTTTATTTTATAAAAGCAGCACAATTAAGTAAGCAATCCGGATTTTTTCCATGATGTCATTTATATTAACTTGTAAATATGCAATTAAAACGGAATGTGAGAATAAGATTTTATAGTTCTGGAATATTATTGAGTGACTGATAAAGTCGCAAATAAAAACAGACCTTTTTATTATTAAGTAACTGATAAACTCGCAAATAAAAATTGGCATTTTTTTTTCTTACAAAATATTTTATTTGTTAAATATAGCTTGATTAAAACATACTAATACACTAGTATGGAAACACACGGAAAATATTATTATTTTAATACTGTATATAATTAATTAACTAGTCGCATGACATTTCCGCATGTTGTAAAATAATTGGATGATCTGCAACATAGTAAAATTTTTTGACGCGTCCAAATGTAAGTATAGTATATATAAATGCAAATAATTATATTGTTATGAATATTTATAATATTTATCCAGTTTAAAATTTTTTTACGTTTTAAAATAATTAGATTATGTGAGCAAACAACAATAATACAACAATTGTCAAAAAAAGAGAAGAGAAATAAAAGATATATTATTATTAAAATGCGTCAACAAATTGTGATTTAAAATTAATATTAAATAACATTACTAATATCAACTATAAATAATTTTGAATAGTATGTACAATAGAATTCAGGCTTTCTTTTGAATCTAAGATCACTCAATTTAATCAAGTACTTACCAAGATACAAAAATATATGGTAATAGGTAAAGAGCGTTTTTTTTTTGGATTTTAAATACTTATATGGCATTTCAAATAATCAAACTCGTTTATCATACAACTAGATAAAGCATTCATCAAGTATATTTTACAAAACTTGTTTTCCAAGCTTTGTAGATCTCATCTGGTGTTGATTAATTAGTTTTAGAGAGATTCATAAAAAAAAAAATAGTTTTATGAGCCCAAGTAATGTTAAGATTTTTTTTTCAATATTTACTTTTGTACCTATTTTTATATTAATATTTTATATATATATTTAGGAATGTAATAATTAAAAGGTATTTCTTTTTCCAAAGGTTAATGGTTGAACGAAATCATATTTTATTTATTATTAATTATGATATATTCTTGTAGATCTGGCGGTACACGATCAGAAGAATTGTTAAGTGGCCATATTTAATTATTTTAGAAAACAGGTAGAAAATTCAACATAGTTTGATATATTCTTGTAATAACAATTATACTATCAATTATTAATCACTTTTTTAGATCTGGTGGTGTACTATCAGTAAGAATTGTTATGCATCCATATCTTATTTATTATTTTTAGAAAATAGATAGAAAATTCAACATCAAAAATTATAGTTGATATATTCTTGTAATAACAATTATACTACTAATTATTAATCACTTTTTTTAGATCTGGTGGTGTACGATCAGAAAGGATTGTTATCACATATAATAATAATATAATAATAACTAATTTGATTGTCATGTAACAATTCTTTCTGGTTCTAAAAAAAGTGATTAATAATTAATAGTATAATGTTATTACAAGAATATATCAACTATAATTTTTTAGAATGGGAACACGCAAACCAGCCTGCAGTAAGATTTCTATTTATTTATGCTTTCAATTTTAAAAAAAATTTTCTAGTCTAGTCTTAATACTTACATTACTTTCAAATCTGGTGGTGTACGATCAGAAAGGATTGTTATCACATATAATAATAATATAATAATAACTAATTTGATTGTCATGTAACAATTCTTTCTGGTTCTAAAAAAAGTGATTAATAATTAATAGTATAATGTTATTACAAGAATATATCAACTATAATTTTTTAGAATGGGAACACGCAAACCAGCCTGCAGTAAGATTTCTATTTATTTATGCTTTCAATTTTAAAAAAAATTTTCTAGTCTAGTCTTAATACTTACATTACTTTCAAATCAATTACAATTCTGTTCAGAGATACGGAAAACTTCAAACAGAATATGGACTGGTGTTAACTCAAAGCTGCAAAATCACAAGGGTGATGTAACACATACAAATTTTCGTGTTTCTGTATGTGCATTACTAAATAATCTTTCAAAAATTTACCATTTCATTACGTTAGTAACATTTAAAGATGGGAACCGCAATTAGCTGCAATTACATTTTCATAAGTCACAACTGCAACCGCAATTCAATTTTCATGTGCTGCAACTAGTGTTGGTTTCCAAAATTAGAGAGTTTCGCAACCGTGCGAAAGTCAAAAGGTTTCGCCATAAGTCGAAACTAGTTTTGATTTTTGACTATTGACTTTTGATTTAGTTTTGACATATAACTTTTAATTTTAGTTTTGACTTTCGCCTCTTCAAAATAGTTTTGGCAACCAACACTAGCTGCAACTAATCTCAATTAATTGAGGAGTTATCTTTAGTAGGAGTCTATACAGATTCCGTATTCCGTACATCTGTGCTTCTGTAGTAAATTACGCTCTGTATGGGACAAAATATTGAATCAAAGATCGTACAGACTGCCTCCGCCTATCAACTTTTCAAATTTCGTATATATATACAAAAATTAAAAAATAAAAAGTGCACGGAATAAAAAAGAATAATGTACAGGATTGAAAGTTGGACGGAATCTCTACTGACTGCTTTAGTAGACCACTTGAAAATTTGTTTATTAATTAAATTTATTCAAGAATTTATCCATTTTATTAATTGATTTATTCAGTAAATGCTCAGTCATTTATCCGAGTTTTATCCATTTTATTAATTACTTTATTCAGTGAAACCTCCATTTTTAATGAAAAACGGAACTATATATTCCATGAATATGATACATTTATGGAAAAAATATGGACATGCATATTTATTAATATAAACGGAAAAAACACTGAGTTTAATAACGGAAAAAACACTGACTAATCACGGAGTAAATTTTTTACAGGGTGGATTTCTTGAAACTATCTTGCTAGCACACTGAGCTTTTCTCAGATTCCATTGATAAGTGAACCAATGCTTGGAAATATGCCAAAAAATTTTTCTTGAGAATATATTTATAAAATTAAATGTCTAATTCAAATTTAGATTGAGTTTCAAAATATGGTCTCTACATAAAAAAGAAAAATTATTTCGAAAATAATTAATTAATCAAGTTACATTCAAATGTTATCAAAATGTGCAATTATACTAACATGTTAGTGATCCTCAAACTGCTCTCTTTCATCATTGAATTTGTTGTTAGCATTATTAAGTAGTATATCATTAAATAATAGTTTGGTTTGCTCATCTAATCTATGATAATCATCAGAAATCAAATGTATCTTCGTCTAGAATTTTACCCATTGCTTCATTATAATGTTCTGTGCAATCATGTATAGCTTACCTAATTCTGCATTCTTTCCTTAATCTTTTTATAAATCTTGATATATTCATCTAGCTTATTAATCTTTAAATATATAATGTGGTGTCCAATTTTTCGACCTTTTTTATTCTTAGCCATTCCATTATTTCATCCCTATCTTTACATAATCGATGCCTTCCCTCTTTATGCCATGTTCTGTTTACTAACATTACATTTGCAATTATTACTGGATCTTTGATTTGCTTTATAATTTCACTAATTAGCTCTTATGGTAATTCCTACACTGGAGCATTAAAATTTACATATTCGATTTCTTCTCTGACCTTTACTAGATCACCCACCAGCTTTAAATGGTTCCCTACGATTATCGAGGGATTTACATACATTGCAAATATAGCTGAAAGTTTGAGTAATATATACGAACATTTTTATTTTATTTTTATATAGATCGAAGAAATGTTTAAATCGAAAATTTTATTAATTTTTAGTTTTTTTTTATTCTAGTATCAACTGTTCCGCTTTGCTATGCAGACTGTTTTCACTGAATTTTATTTTGGTTCTATGAATACCTGTGAACTGCATTGATTTCAGTTTCATGTCCACCGTTAACTACCTTTATTTCAATTTCATGTCCACTGTTAACTACTTTTATTTTAGGTATATACTATGGTGGGTTATTGGATCCTGAAACATGAAACATACCACATTTCTATGCAGTATACCTAATGATATCAACTTTGTGATATAAATGATATAAAATTACTATCCAAAATTGCAATCTGTCCCAGACCCTCCCCCTTGTAACAGCAACATCTTGGTGGAAGGTAATTACCATTTGTAAATTTGTGCATTTAATTTATGGCAATGTTTAATATTCTGCATAATTTATAAAGTCCTATAAATCTTTGTATCAAACAATTTATGAAAAATAAAATTTACCAGACTGAAGATGAATTAATGGATGTGTCTAGAAATGTGCTAAAAGCGCATAATTATGAATATTTTTAAAAAATGAAAAACAGATGCCTTTATGGCTTGAAAAAATATATTCATATGTAAGTTAAAATAAAATTATTTTTTTGCTTACTTTAATGCATTGAAATAAAATAACAACTAATTTATTTAGGCACATGGTCAAGCAAGGAAATTTAGAGGACACATCCTTCTCTAATAAAAGATAGCCTATTTAAAGTTTTAAGAAGTATGGTATAACACCAATAAATACCAATACATCTATGAAGTAGTGATGTTAGCCGGCTAAGAAATTTTTAAACGGCTTAGCCGGCTTGAGCCAATCAAATTCCATTCTCAAAAATAATAAAAAATATTCATTCATTCGTAATGCCGCCAAAAAAGGAAAAGAAAACTAATGCACAAAATAAGCAATTAATTAGTTCCAACACTCGTAGCAAAGCAAATTCTTGGTCTGGTGGGTCATTGCATAACAATATTAACAATGGGTTAAATAGCAGTAGTAATATTAATAGTATTAGTAGTGGTAGTAGCAATATTAATAATTGTATTAGTAGCAGTAGTAGTAATAATCGCAGCAATGATAATAATAGTAGTAATGATAATAATAGTATTAATAATAATGAAACATTTGATTATGATAAGTTAAATAGCAATAGTATTTGTAGTAATAATAATATTAATATACTGTTTTTGAGAGAAAATTATAAACTTTTTGATCAATAAGTTGATTAATTTTTTTAATTTTTATATTAATTAATTTTTTATTATGTTTTAATTGAATTTTTCAATAAGAATAGAATAAATAATTCATTTGATCAAATGTTAGCTGGCTAGAATTTTTTACCATATTCATCAGCGTGAAAATGAATTTCTATATTAATACTAAAAATTTTTGGAAACAAAATTCTAATTGGCCAATTTAAATTTCACGCACAACATTTAGTAAAATAATAAAAAACCCCGATTTTTAATGAATTCATACAAAGTATTAGTATGTTATTTGTCTACTAAATTATTAGATAAAAAATTTATTCAAGTTCTTGAGCCGGCTAAGCCGTTTATTACCTAAATTGGTAATTTTATTTCCATAACCAGAAGATAACGCGGAAATCTATTACCAAATTTAGAAATTATGTATGCAGATTATTAGCCGGCTTAGCCGGCTAAGGTTTTTCTACCGGCTAACATCACTACTATGAAGGATGTCTAAAAGACGATGAAACTTATTTTGAAACAATCTTAAGAAAAGTCTGGAAAAAGGACGAAATTATTAGCGAAAAAGTTGCATACACATGTGCAGTATGTATTGGTGTTTTGGACGAACATCATGATGGTGTAAAGAAGGTGATAAGTTTATCAGAGAAAAAATAAATAAAATATTGGTAAGATTTGCTATTCATCAATGTAATTTTATTGAAGGTTATTTTAGATTAATTTCTAATTTTATGAACTAAATTTACAGTATCCTGATGAAATGAAATGATTCTGATATTGAACAGGAACCATAAAGTTCAAGTGTTGAGGATAATGAATAGTTGAATAATTCATAATTCTATTTATCAAATAATACTATATTAAATAATGTATATTGCTCTTGCACATTAATTAATGATATTATTAATTGATAATAAAGTACATCTTTGATAATTTAATGTGTATATATTTGTGTCAAATAATGATGTGATTCTTGCATACAAGTAAATTTTATGTGTATAATATACGTAAAAGTATCAAAAAAGAACAAGTTTTATTATTTACTACTCTGTCAGCTTGAGTAATTTCAGTTAAACATTTTTGAATTACGACAGATTTTGGTTCATTTCTAACCTCGCAAAAGGAATCCATCAAAATGGAATCACCAATTATATCAAGTCGATTTTCACAAAAACATAAAATGTTAACCATTGCAACTTTTGTCAATTTGAATCCAATTTCAATGAATCCATACAATTGATTTACAACTGTTTTTTTGCTTGGATCATACAAGCCAGCAGGAGTATTTAACGGGAAAAGTATTAGGATGCATCCTTGAATAACGAAATCATTAACATCTCTGCAAATGTCATGGTAGCCTATCTCTTTCCACATGTCAACAATAGTAGGCTCTAATAAAATTGCTCTTGCAATAATATGAAGTTGCCGATTGTTCTCATAACCATCTTTTGCTGGAAATTCCTCACGATTAATTATTTGCATTGTTCTGAAATATTCGTTTGTATTAATTTTTGGTCTCGGAGGAAATGGTGTAAACTTTTTATTGACAATAAGATCATGAATCTCTTCCAAGTTTACTTTAATTATTCGAGACGCTTTATCAATGGGCAGTTGTCCAGAACTTAAAAAATGAAACTTTTCAATATCATTCCCTTTTAGAGGAAAATTTGGACCAAATCTTGCTTCGGCTTCGTTTAATAAAGCAACAAATACATCAGACGATATTTCAGATGACCATGGAGTCTTTATATTATTTTGATAGGCTTTAAATTTTTCTCGGTCCATCTCTTGAAAATAATAATTATTATCTTGTAATTTTAACAAATCTTGATTGCGTTGGCTGTATTGTAATAATAATCTTTGAATAAAATATCTGGATAGATTTGCTTTTAATGCTAATAAAGATTTTACAACATCAACTGTAATAAAAGTTTTCCCTAGTAAAATGGAAAAGAATAACACGTGACTTTTTCCAAAATTAGTCAAAGCCCAAGTTGATTTTGCTATAGGACTGGTGCAAACTTGACAAATTTCTTTGTTAACAAGGATAAGCGAAATAGGAGTTTTAATATACTTGAATATTCCTATAATTAATTCTGTTGGGAGGTGTTCCATATTAAAGAATAGAAGAGAAAAAAATCAACTTAATTGCGATCAAAGAAATTACTATAAAGTATATTTATAATGAATTTTTTTATGTATGTGTTGTCCCAATACCAATGAAATATGTGATCTGCAAAAATTTTCCGTTATATTTTTGTTCCACCGTTAATTTATAATAATAATAAATTTGGCCGATAAACCTTATTTTGTTCAACAAGTCACCACCAAATTTGACTTTGGCAGATTTTTCCTAGTATTTAATGACCAATTATTTCCCGTTTCATAAACAAGTTATCCCGCCCGTGTTTACTTAATGGCCGCCCTCGATATTTTATAATGACACAGTCACCTCTTCTAAGTGCACCACCACCTTGGAACATATCATTATCACTCATAAGCATGCATTTGAGGGATTGTAGGCTCATCATTAGGATGGGAATGAGAAGCGCATGCATTTAGGGGGTTGACAGTATTTTGAAAGCCGTTGAAAGATCAAAATAAAAAACTTATTTTAAAAATTAATTATATTTATTATTCATGCTACAAAGAATTGCTAGTTATATACAATATTAAAACAGGTAATACTTGCTTATAGAAATCATGTAGTCAATAGTTATTTAGATTATTTAATTTATAATGGTAGATTTAATTTTTGAGGATGCCCGATATAATTTTTATTCATCAATCAAATTAAATCAAGTCTTAATGTATTATTAATATATAGATTTTTTTCAAAAACAAATGCCTTGAAAATTTTGTGGTCATGTGAAAAGCACAAAAAAGGTTGTGAGGCACGTGAAAACAAATTTTGTGCACCTGCAATAGGGAAATTATTTTATTCGAATTATTTGTGGCGAATTTTACATTTTCTTCGAAAATAGTCTTTGTTATTCAATTTTGTTTTGCTCCACTTATTTTTAAGTAGAACGTTTTTGGCATTTCAACAAAGAAAAATATTCGAAACTTACTCTATAAAGAAGATTACGATGACGATGATGGTAGTTGATTACTGTTGGGTGAATTTTACATATTCGTTATGTGTAAAATTAAATTAATATGCAATGTAACATACAAACTGGTTTAATTTTAGAAAATAAACATCTTATTACAAAAATTTTCTGTGGTTATTTTTATGGTCAAATTTCTTGACCTTTTGTTATTATAATTATAATTATTCTACGTCTCAATTTATTGTTTCTATTCTAAATAATTTCCAAAACTGTGATGATACGCGACATAATAAAATTAATGACATGAATATTTTGATCATCAGACAGATAATATACATCATACAAAGTAAATATGCTGACGGCGATTCATTATTGATTCATAATTTCTGTTATTGGTGACATTTTCATTAATTTCAATAATCGTAAATGAAAGGATCAGAGATTTTTTTTTTATATTTTCGTAATGTAAAAAATTTGTTAATACGCTTTAAACAAAGTTTTAAAATAATTTAATTTCCAGATTTCAACTCACACATAAACACCCCTTCCAATAATGAGCTAGTAGCTAAAATAGATTTCTTATATTGGACAATAAAAATGCTTGAAAAAATGACAACGTTGATTAAATTTAGAATTATTGAACGCAATAAATATTGGCTTTATTGACTTCAAAAAGAAATCGATGAATGACAAGCATGAAAAATGGCAAGAGTAAATCTTAATTAGATTCGTTAATTAGAATATTATATGTATTCGGCGTTTTTTAAATATTAGTAACTAAAAATTAAAATTTGTAGGAATAAAAATAGAACTTGATCTACCAGTTTAGTTACCCGACCGATACCCGGAGATCTATATCCCGCATTAGGTGCAAGTAATGTATGTAATAGATTATCTTGACACAATAAAAAGTATAGAAGGATTCATAAAATAAATAAAAACTTTTTATTGTTGTTTATTATTAATAAATAATATGTACAAATAATTGAAAAATGGTTGGTTCTAAGTAATTCCGTAACTTTTCGCGAAACAACTTTTCTATTATGATCAAAGGTCAAATATATATTTTCAAAAAGTGTACAACATCCTTAAATTAGAAATAAAATTTCTTAGAATGATAAAAATGGTTCATGTGTCATTTTAAATTATCATAGAGTATAATTATAATAAAAATCCAGACTGATATGATTTTTAATGCTTTCCAATAAAAAATGAACCATTAATCTTATCAATCAATGAGACAAATGAATAAGACTTTGAAATACTTGTATAGAAATGTGTAACTAATAAATATTTTAATTGGAAGAAAGAAATTTGTGCTGGTATTATTAAAGAATGAAACCAATGATTATGAGAGATTACAAATTCATTGACCTATATTTTTACTTGGAAATTGGCGATTTATAATTAATTGAAGAAGGCCAAGTCCTAAGAATTAATCATAACGTGTTTAAAGAACACGAAGCTAATATAATTTTAAATTAAATATTTAATTTATGGTTTATTTCAAGAATAGTTATCATTATCGTTATCATGTTTTTAATGAACAAACAGAGCGAAAATTAGCCTTCTTAAAAATATTTAACCTTTAAATTTTATGATTATTTTTATTGGCAGGGTAGAACATAAAAATAATATAAATAAAACCCCTTATTATTCCAAATAAGGGTTGTGCCGTAAAAATAAAGAGTTTCATAATAAAAGCTGTGCTGTTAGTATCAAAAAAAAATTTTTTTCAATTAGAAAGATAAAAAATAATCTTTTATAGTTATCATTGAAGAGAATACTTCAACTATGTAAAGTTACACTCATGAATTCCCATCGGTTGTCTTTAATGAACCGGATTCCATTTACTATTATCATTGTAGACAAATATGTTTTGAATTGTGATAAAATTAATTAAGACTAAATAGAAAAACAATAGAATGAAAACTCGAAGGTTTAATATTATTATATTTTATTTTTGATTTTTTTTTTGTGTATTAAAATAAATTTTTCAGCAACAGACATATTGTTTTCTCTAAATCTCGTAAATTTAATATACTATATATTCGGCGTTTTGAGTTACTGAGTTGTTTGATATTTTTATCTTGTGTTGTACAATGTTAAACAAAAACCTAAATGGTAACTCATGAAAGAAAAAAAATAATTCCGAGAATCGTCATTTATAAAAATAAATTAAATATATTAAAAAAAATCTATATATAATAATAAATGATTCAAGGCACAACGATGCTTCGAAAAAAAAAAAAAAGAAAATGTTAAAATAAGCAAATCATGGCTTTATTACCAGATGCGATAAAAGAAATTATTTTCATACTCACACTTAAACCTCTTTCCCTAATTTTACTCGATAAAAAATGGTACGGAATGTCGTACAAATCAAGAATTCGAGCAAAGTGGGTTATTCAAAATTATGGAAAGGCAAATGCCTTATTCCACGCAATCCGACTTGGTGAGAATTTTATCTCGATGGAGCTTGTCATTTTTCTCATCACAGAAGAAAAAGTGATTTTATCTAGATATCTTGCGCAACGGTTTCTTTTAAAGTTCGGGAAAACAGATGATACCTTGATTGAACTAAAATTTAGAAATGACGTCAGTATCACTATCAATAATAACAATATTATTAACATCAATAATAACAACATCCATAACGTTGATAACAATAATGTTGTTATTAATTCCGCTATTGGAAATAGTATAAATAATAACGCCAGTAATGCAAACCAAAACGCGTCCAAAGTTATACAACAATATTTAGGAATTCATGGGCTTCGATCTTCCCTTAAAAGGAAATGATCGTCCCATTTTTTTATTATAGGTTTAAGGTTTCCAGTCCAAACTGCTTTCTCAAAGCCCAAACTAGTTTGGGCAATTTGGGCTTCTTAGTATTTTTTATAAACAAGAACATTAAAAAATTATACCAATCAACTTATTTTAACAACTTTGAAGTAATTTCGCCCAATTTCAGCTAATAACAAAAGTAATTTTTGCCCAAAATGTTTCAGCAATTTCAGCTACTAATAAAGAGATTTTCGGCCAGAAACCTTAATAGGGTTGGCACCAAAAAAATCAAAAGGAAACCTTGAAGGAATCATGGATCTTACACTTAATAAAATCTTTGCACTCAATGCATTTTGACACTGTCATAAAGGAGTGTTACACTTATGTTTTTAATAGTGAGTGCCATAATTAATTTCTACTTTCTACCATCAAAACTGGAATAATTTTGACCATCGAAATCACCAAACCAATTTGGGCTGCATGTATACTTTGCACCTTTCCCTCCAAGACCAACAATTTTGTTTGAAGACACAATAGGAAATGCAAGTCAAGTCTAAGACTGGTTGGAAATCACAGTCAATTGCCAGAGCAATATTAATTTACCCTGAAATTCTGGAGCTATGGAAAATATAGTTGATTTCCATAATTGTTTTTGGGGGAAAAGTGATTATGGCAGTAATTACAGATTTTCAGTATTCGTTATATGAATGAACATAAAATAACTATGTATACATGCTGTCCAATCCCCAAATCATTTGCGATTATGGCATCCCAAATGTACAGAGTGAATTTGGGCCAGCCTGTCAAAGAAATCCAAATCCCAACTACTTTGTACACCCATGGCATTCTATCTCCCAACCAATAAGTGCCTAGGATTTGTGAAAGTGATCAGCAACCATTTTGTTACACCGTATTCTTATTGGTTAGGAAAGCGGGCAGAAAGATTGATCAACATTTGGGATGTACAAAGTAATTTGGGATTGATTTTTAATTTGGGCAGCATCTATATAACTATGCATTAATATCACATTTGACTTAAAGAGCTCAAATAATTGCAGAGATAATATTGGCAAATATTAAAGTTAATTATAGAAACTATGAAAACTAATTATGGAATTACAGATATGGTGACAATCATTTATTAAGAACAACTCTAACGGTTACCATGTTAACCGGCTAATAATCTACATACATAATTTCTAAATTTGGTGATGGATTTCCGCATTACTTTCTGGTTATAGAAATAAAATTACCAATTTAGGTGGTAAACGGCTTAGCCAGCTAAGGATTTTTAAACGGTTAACATCATAGTATAGATGTTAATAATTTGGTGTTACAAGGTTCCTTGATAATTCTATATTATCCAAATTCAAATGGTGGAGATTGTGTTTCTCCAAATATGGATGATTTTATTGAGTGAATGCAACAGTTTATCATGGTTGGATTCAAATTGACAAAATCTGTTGTGGCTGATATTTTCAAAAATCGAAGAACCAATCAAAAATTGAAATTTTCAGATGTTGCATTGTATTAGAGTTTCTATCTTAACAGTTAATTCGAGTTATTCGTTTTATTCGATTAAACTTTCAATGTAATTTGAATACTCAAATTCATAGCGAATAATACAATTAATTCGAATGAACCTTATTCGAATGGGAAGCCATTAAAATCAACAGAAATTTGAAAAAACATCATTTTAGATTTTCATAATATGCAACTCAAAGTAGAGTTGGAGCCGGTTAATCAGTTAGCTGGCAAAATGTCTCAATTTAATTGTAAAATTTTGTTTCAGCGAGTGGAATAAAGCCACATTCACATTGTGGCTAAATTCGAGAGAATTGTGAGTAAAAGTGAGATACAACTAAATTGATTTACTACCTATTAAAGTCTTTGAAACATTTAGTATATTATCACCATAATTATCTAGTAATATTAGCCGGCTTAGACGGCTTACACTGTTTAGACAGCTAAGGAATTTTAAACGGCTTAGCCGACTAAAAAAAATTTCTCTTAATATTCATTTTTATGCCTGGAATTTCCGTAGAGGACTCAGTGGCATAGAAATTTAATTGAGATGGGTCAACTGCTTTACTTAGAACAACAAGAAAGCATATATTTTCTCAAAAAACGAAATACAATACATTATAGCAGGATAAAAGTCATAGTTAGAGTTTCTATTCGTAATACAAATTCTTATTTTAATTCGAATTATTCGTTTTATTGGAATTATTCGTTTTATTGGAATTATTCGTTTTATTTGAATTATTTGAATCATCTCAAATCCATAATGAATAAAGCAAATAATTTGAATAAACCTTAATTAAACCATTAAAGGCGGGATATTATAATAACAATAGTAAATAATAGTAATAATAATATTAACGATAGTATTAGTAGTAATAGTATTTGACAATCTTAATACCATCTGAAAAGTTTTTTCATCAACTGAGATTTTATTTAAGTTATTAACCGGATAAGGTTTTTCTACAGGCCAACATCACTGTAATTGTCATATATTGCTTTAGTATTATTAATCTATTATTATTATTATATTTAAAAATCATAATAGTTTATTGAAAGATAATATAACAGTTGATTTATAATGAGCAGACACAAGAATTGTCTATTATTTAAAGAAATTTTGTCAAACAACAACATATAGAAAATTTTAATAGTATATACATGTACGTGTTATTCATAGGCATTATTAAAATTTTAAATTACTTATTATAATTGTGAAATTTTTGGTTTAATATTAAATTTTTTGACACATAAATAATTAAATAAAAAATTTTTATACAATTAACTGGTTAAGGTCTTTTTACCGTTTCCAACCTTTAACTCGAAGAAAGCAATTTAGAACATGTTTATCTTTGAGCTCTAATTTACCATTATTTTGATGACACTACTAGGAACAAATTAATTTAATTGTATTTCAAAAAATTTGAAACAAGCAGATAAAATCCGTCTGTTATCTTTAAATGAACAGGATTTCATTTACTATTATCACTCTAGACAAATATATGTTGAATTGTGTAAAATTTAATTAAGACTAAATAGAAAAACAATAAATGAAAACCTTGTAGGTTTATGTTTTTGCATCGATTATTCTTTTTATACACGTTCATGTGAATATTAATAATATTTCATGCTAGTTCAAAAACAATTGTATTCGTTTTTCTGAGAAATTCGAAATCACCGAGTCAGCCATTCAATCAATCATTTATAACAATGTTATGCCTTTTTCATCCTCTTCAAGTTTTGGTATTGAGTAAAATAAATTGAAATAGTAATATAAATAAATAACTAGCTGCACAATTTCAGAATATCAAAATGGAAACATCTGAATGAATTATTAAAAAAATTTTTTTTTTTATAGAGGACAATATTCGTGGAAAAGAAAAAACCAAATATTAATAACAAAGCCTATTGCGAATTTGGCACCATAATGAATTTGTTATTATTATACGAAATTAGTAGTTTGGCATAAATGAAATTTCTTATTGTTACGTGCCTCATACTTTCGTTATGGCAAGATTTGATTGAAAATATTAAGATGTCTCCGTGTTTGATCGGCAATAATCAATCTGTGTTTGGATATTCTAGTTCTCAATTACAACAATGATAAATTAAAAACTCAAAATTAATTAAAGTTCAAAAAACCGGTTAAATTAATCTAGTCATGATAGATAATCATGATTTCTTAGTTGGTTAGACATTAAACGTTAATTCTACTTTAATTACGAGTAATAATTATTGATTAAATTGAAATAATTAGCATTATTTTTATATTGTTTGTTTAAAATCATTTTGGTAACCAAATTAATTGTTATGTTTATCCTCCTGATACTAATATGCAATCAAGAATTATTACTCTTAACGAAAACTCAATTTAATCCAATGAACATTTTCAGCCATAGTTATTCTGTCAACAAAATATTGCTGATTATAATTCAATCAATAATATGAACAATTCCAACCACTATTTTCATGATAATCTCGTCAACCACGATTTGGCTAGTCATTTGGGTATTATCAATAGTAGTTTGTTGGTCATGATACTCTTTATAACACCGTTGACAATGATTTCTTTGGACAAAATAACATAACAATTTGGACGCGCAAGCTAATCGAGATCAGCTAATTTTTATAGAAATCCAAAATATTGTGGATCCATTGTCGTCAACAACTACTATATAGAACATCATCACCAATAGTAATATTAATGATCAATTGTTTATTTATATTTGTTTTGTAGTTCGAGATAATAAACAAAATTTATTATACTAAAAAGTCACAATTTTATTTCTTTTTTAAAAGAGTAATAATTTACCAACCATAAATCTCTTTGGAACGAAGAGATTTATAATTGATAAAATAACAAGTCTATTTTTTTTTTAAGCAAAATTAACTATTTCTGACAATTAATTTTTATAGAAATATCTATTTTGAGAAAAATACCTAGATAAAAAATCAATAGCGCGTATAATTAAAATGATTGTCCACTTTTTAATAGCCTGTAATTACAACAGCCCTACATCTTTTACACTCTATGAAAAGTTTTACAAGAAATTTAATTTGAGAAATATAGTAAATGTATCAATAATTCAAAATACAATGAAAGAAAAGCAGCTCTGTAATTGTTCGGAAACTTTTCTTTGATGCAATTTGAAATCTCAGACGCGAGGAAATTGTTGAATGAGAGCATTCAATTAGGATATCCAATTGAAGCAAAAAATTGCAATGCAAACATTCTCAAACTACTTCTTGCTATAATAAAAAACAATATAGAGTGGATGTGTGTATGGTTACATGAATTTGACACCTATCTTAATAAAAATAAAAATAATAAAAATAAAAAATACTCACTTGAAATTTACAATTCAATTTCTTCATTTTGAGCTTTTGATCTACCTTTTCCATGATTCATTGCATATTTTCTTTTTTATATTTAAATTCGTTAACGTGATCAGTTTCCAATACAATTCTATCCCAAAACCTTTTCATACAAGTTTTTGCAAACTGATCATTATTATGTGTGGTGGTGACATTAAATTGTGTGTCAATTCATCATGAATCTCTTTCAATTCAATAAACCAAAATTAGTTCTTCAATTTTAATTTTCTTTTCATGATCATCAAGAGAGGTTGCCTTTGTAAGTTTAATTGATTATTTTTTTTTGTGATAATTAAATGTTGGGTTAATATTAAAAATTTATAGCAAGAATCCTTCAAAAAATAGTGTCAAAGTTGCAAAGTTATTTGATTTCTTCAATAAGTTCAAATCAACAACTGGTAATTTCTTCTGGTATCTGTCTTTATCAATCCATGCCTTGGTATAATTACACCATTTGAAACATAAGCCTGTAACAATTGAATCCGGCTTGAAGTTTTTTAATATCTACTTGTACAAATTCCTACCCAATTTTAATATTCTTATATTGTTTATTGGGAATTTATAAATTTAAAATCATCAACACTTTAATATAATACTTTGTCCAATAATTAACATTTCTCAAATTCTTAATGTCATGTGGATGATATTTGTAGCCATAATTATAGTAGTAATTGTATTTTATGATAATAATTAATAGTTCTTCTTCCCATATCTTTAATGGTCTTTTTGTTGATGACCAAATAATGAAGTTGTTGACTGTTTTGGAAATTTTGAGGTTGTTGTTGTTGTCATGAGTAAAAAATTTGCCTGATTCAAGTTTTTGAAATTTGATTAATTTGTTCCTCAAAATAATGGTAAACTAGAGCTCTAAGATAAACAGGCTCTAAGCCACCTTCTTTAACTTGCATCTTGAGAAAATCTAAAACTTGATGTTTTTCCAAATTTTAATAGCAACGTCCAACAATTTTGGTTCCTTACTATTTGGAATTCTTCTATAAGTGATTCTCAAATTTTGGCAAGACGTTGTACATATAAATAAAATATCCGATATAACATGTCTTGTCCAAATTTGATAAATGGTTTTATATGTGTACAACAAAACCATTTATTGTGGGAACACAATCTTCATTTTTTGAATTTGGATAATATAATGATCCCTGTAGCACCAAATTATTAACATCTACACATATGTCAGGGTAACCAATTTGTTTCCATAATTCCATAAATTAATATTGCTATGGCAATTATGTTTAATTGCTCATTATTTTCAAAACCATCTTTGGCTGGATATTTTTCACAATTTATGATTTGTATTTCCTTTTGGTATTCAATTGTGTCTTCAAACAAAATTGTTGGTCTTGGAGGGAAAGGTACAAATTTTTTATTAAGTATAAGATCCTTAATTCTTTCAAGGTTTCCTTTTAATTTTTCTGGTGCCAAGTTTATAGGTAACGGTCCACCAGTTAAGAAATGAAACGATTCGATATCATTTCCTTTTAAGGGAAGATCTATACCATATAGTTCTCTGGCCTCCTTTAACAAATAGATGAACACAGCTAATGGAATATTCGAAGTCCATGGACTTTTAAAATATTTTTAGTCGTATAATATTATTGTTATTATTATTATTGATGATGGTAGTGACATCATTTTTAATTTTTAATTTCTGTCATCCCAAACTGTAAAGCAACCATTGTGCAAGATATCTAAATAAAACTGCCTTTTCTTCTGTGATGAGAAAAACGACCAAATTCATCGAGATAAAATTTTTGATTTGCTTGACATTTTTTATTGAGTAAAATTAGGGGACGAAGCTTAGTCAGGTAGAAAATTCATGATTGTTTTATTTTTAGAATTTTTTTTTTTTTGAACCATCGTTATGTATGGTCTTAAATTCTTTATTATATATACATTGAATTTGTTATTGAAATTTATTTTAGGTTTGTATTAATTTGTAATTTCATTTATAAAAAAAAATATTCCGAAATTTGTGATTTTACAAAAATAGAAACGTCTGAACGACAAACTAGTTATTATTATTATTACATTATTATCTAAACTAAACAAATTTTGAATTCTGGACTTGACGAATTTCCTCGACATTTTTTTTTTTAACAATGTAAAAACATTATTATTTATATTATAATATCCACACACGAATATATCCATAAAAAATTTTTTAATCAAAACGAAAAAATATAAGTTTCCAAAATTTTCATTTATTGTTTTTCTATTTCCATTTTAATATACATCACAACGGATGCATTGAGATGGTGTTGGGATGCAAAATTCCCTTTTAATTGTGATTTAAAGTTCACATCGACTATATTTTCACATACAAACAGGGTCATGTAGGATCCTTTCCACCAATCAAATTTTTTTGTACATAAACGAAGAGAAAAAACGCGATTTTATTTTCATGTTGCTATACCAATGTTTGATTACTTTTGTGTATTTTGTAACTTCGTTATTGTTGTTTATCCTAAGAGGAGGATGAGTAATCATTTATTTCGGAACGTTTGATAAGCAATGTGATTTTTTCTTTGCTATTATCATTATGAAAAGTTGCACAAATTAAATATTTAGCCCGATATAATTTTTAGAATTAATGTATGCATATGCAAAGGGAAATCATGAAATTCCAATTTTATTCGAATTCGTTATGGAATTCCACCAAAGTAACATTATTTAAATATAAATTAAATATCGGAGCATTCAGCTTGGAAACGGTTTTCATTATTCAATTTTGGTCTTTATTCTTCTTCTCAAAAAGAATCATACTAATACAAAAATTTACTCAATAAATATGATTACAAACTTTGCATAATGTTGAGTGTTGGATATAAGTCATAAATATTTAGATCAAATTTTTATTTACTATAGTGCTTTTTTACCACGGAAATTGTATTTTCATTATTATTATGAAATGTTATTTGTTCATAATTTAATTCTATCATGTTACAAAGAAATGTTCTACAAACTTAATCAAAACATTTTTAAAATTAAAAAACCTTAACTGTATGATGATAAACTAGAAATTAATTAATTAAATTGATTTTAACAATCGAAATCTTAAAACGTTTATTTTGTGTTAATGAAAACTGGTTTTTGGTATGGGCGTATATGTGAATTTTATTGTTTGGAAGTCATTGACTTTCTTGGTATTTTAATAAGTTTAGTGTAATATTGTTCAAAAAACCGTTCGAGCCGTTTAAACCGGTTCCATGAAACCAAACCATCCCCAAACGTAACAATGCTGATTTTTTTGTTAATTATTTTTTTTAAATTTTCATTAGTAAGCGTCTAGAATATATGATGAAAATACATTACTGTGGTATTATAGATGGACCATTCTCCAAGCTCGACCCATTTTTCAGAATTAAAAAACCTCATCTGTACGATGATTTATAACTGTTTATGTTTTCTTTGACAACCCTTTTAAAGTGGTTACACATGTCTTTAATATTACAAGTCCTATATTTACTGTATATCTGTTGATTTTTTTATTTTGATATTTCTATTACTAATTTATAATAATACAAGGATTACAACTGGGAAAAAATCTGATCCTTGTTAACTTCCAAATATGTTCAATAATAAAATAAATAACTGATGGTACGCGGCATAATAAAATAAATGAGGTTAATATTTTGATTATCGAATAGATTATACATTTTTAAAAATATCGGATGAATCAGATTTCAATTTAAGTAGAAAAATTTTTTTTTTTATATATTTAATGTAAAAATTTTTTTAATATGATTTGATTTCCCGATTACAACTCACATAAACATTGCTCTTCAGATAATAAGTCGAGAACTTACAATAGATTTCTTAGATTGGACAATAAAAAGGCTTTGAAAACTAACAAATTTGACGAATTATGGAACGCAATAATTATTGGCTTCATTGTCTTCAAAATAAACCATTTAAAAACGAAATTGATGAATGACAAGGATGAAAAGGATGTGAACAAATTTTAATTAGATTCGTTATTGTATTCGGTGTCTTTTAAATATTATTGTCTGTTGTAAAATAAAAATAAAAATTTACAAATTGGCTGGTTGTTTCCTCTTTGTCTCCTAGTAAGAATGATATTTCAAGCTTGAAGAGATAAAAATGGAAATTATTCTAATAATGTAAAATAAGACAATGACTCTATTTAATTTCTTACTGGAAATCATTTATAAATAAAAATTGATTTTTTAGCTTAGAAATAGATGAGTAGATATGCATTCGGTTTTTTATTTTTTATGTCGTACAAATGGTTAACTGCATTTTAACGTTAATTTTATTTATATGTATGTTTAAGCGAGGGACAAAATTTTTTCTGTATATTATTTGCTTAATAATTACTGAATAGGGATTGATTTTTTTGGAACTAATTTATTCATTTTTGTATTAATTGATGTGATATTCCAGAAATTGGCCAACTACCCCTCAGATTTATGTAAAAGATGAATAATAGTAAAATTATTGGTTCGAAGAATAGATTGAATGGATTTTTATTTTTTAAAAATAAACGCAATAGTTCTCTAAAAAGAATGCGAATGGTAACAAACACCATTATATTATATTGTATTGTATAATTAACTTCTTCAAATAACAATCATTAGGCATGATGTTAGTGCTGATCCATTTATTTTAACATATATTAAATTCATTACACATATAGAAATATTTTAAAATTAGAATTATAAACAAACATTAATATTATATGCACAGCGATTTCCGAAATTCCAAAAATTTTTAAATAAAAAACTTAGGGGCTTATATTTTTTTTCATTTTGATTAATGTGAATATTAATAATATTAAATGATGTTTTTCTCAAATAAAGAGTCAAGGAATTCTCCGAGTCAAGTAATTCAAATTTGGTTGGAATGATAATATAATATACTGGTACTGAGTAAAAAATATTTGCTATAGAATGCCTGAGTGAACTATTTTTGTAAAATCGAAATTTCGGAATATTTTTTATAACTAAACCTAAAATAAGCAATAAATAAATTAAACGTATATATAAAGAATTCAATGCAAGAAATGATTTTTCATAAAAAATTCGAAAAATAAAAAAATCATGAACTCTCTACCTAATGAGATAATCGAACTTATTCTCATATATATTCCTAAGCCTCGTCCCCTAATTTTACTCAATAAAAAATGGTATGGAATATCAAGCAAACCAATAATTCGTGCCAAATGGTTGATACAAAATTACGGAAAAGCAAACTCCTTATTCCACGCGATCCGACTCGGGGAGAATTTTATCTCAATGGAATTGGTCATTTTTCTCATCAAAGAAAAAGTAATTTTATCCAGATACCTTGTACAACGATTGGTTTTACAATTTGGAAAAACAGATAATAGTATAATTGAATTAAAAATCAAAAATGATGTCACTACCATTATCAATAATAATAATAATAATAATAATAATAATAATAATAATAATAATAATAATAATAATAATAATAATAATAATA